>CM049808.1:10360624-10426556 GCA_027422405.1 Ptychobarbus kaznakovi | reverse complement strand
TTCGCTTGAGATGTTCGGTTTGGGGATAGTATTATTCTGGGACCTTGAATCCTATTTTAACAATAGCGCAGACTTTTAAAGTGGCTCCACAAACATTTGCATATTTTGTGCAGTTTGCAAAAAGCAAGCGTCATGTCCAACAAGAACAGCTCGGCAGGAGGGTCATCATGTGCTGCATGTTGAAAAGATACTCTTTTCAGTGACCCTAAAACAGAGGCTCTGTTTAGTCATTAGTATGAGAGCTGGAAGCAAACTCAGCGTGGGTGCTGCTGGGTGTTCCGGTTTGCTCAAGCTGGGTGATGAACAGAGCTTATGTTGTGTTTCTTGGAGGCCTGTGATGTCTTTGGGACCTAGTTCCGATCCTAGTTCAGTTTGCCTATCTAGAGCAATTTTGTTTGGTGGAACTAGAATGTAGAAATCTAGAAAAATTTCAGCACACAAAATAGGCTAAATAAGGAAAAAAGGATTTAGAATAGAGGGCTAAATTGTCCAAAATAACATCGCTGTATGTCTTTATCAGCAACAGTATTTCGTAGCTGATAAAACTCTCACTGCACTGTATTCTCATGTTTTTGTTGTCCTCTCATTTGCAGAAGAAGTTAGCAGCCGACCCAGATCACACTGACGTTACTCTGCCAGCGGTCGAACGTGTGCGGGCCCTCAGCAAAATGGGCTATAATATTGAAATAAATGAAGACATCGCCCGAGACGCTACTTCCGCTCTGGCATAGAGATGGAGCGTATGGCAGCTGTTTATCTAGAGGAGGGCAGTCTGGAGAATGCCTTTGTCCTCTACAACAAGTTCATCACGTATGTTTTATTATTTATTTTATTTAATATCACTACTGGTCCTACAGTCTTTAGGGTCACCGGATGCTGGAGACTATCCCAGCATCTTGGCCCATATTTGTTTTGTCTTCAGACCTGTCATAAAATGTCTATTTTAATCCATCAGTCCTCAACTTTAAATTTCTTATGTCACTCTTGTGCAGTTTATTTGTTGAGAAACTCCCCAGTCACAGGGACTATCAGCAGTGCAACGTCCCTGAGAAGCAAGTGATAATGAAGGTAAGCCCCTGGCATGTTACTCATAGAATCTGATGGAGCCCTGTGGCGCTCAGCCCACTGTAAATCTGATTAGCATCATGCTCAATTACCTTGGCTAAAAGACTTGTCAGGCTCCCAGCTGCTCACATGGTGGGTTTGCCTTGTGTGGGCACATGTTCTGCTTTCATTTCAGCATAGTGACATGCAACTGACTTCAGTCGAAAGGTTCTTCCCAGTCACCTGATGTAACAATCATTGTTTAAGAGAAATAGTCTGATTAAAACAGTATTTATTTCTTTGGTAACACTTTATTTTAAGGTGTTCTTGTTACATATGTTACATGTACTTACTATTAGTATAACAATAAATTATACATAATTACATGCAAGTGACCCTAGAAGCCAAACCCTAATCCTAACCATAACCATATAGTTAGTACATGTAGTAAATTAATATTACTCAGTACTTAAATGTATAATTACACTGTAACAAGGACATCTTAAAATAAAGTATAAACATATTTTTTTTTATTATGATGTTTCAAAGCATTCAATGTGCCTTGTTTTATGGCAATGTATTTCAAAAAATTAAAAAGTTAGGATGTGACATATTAAAGATTGTGTCCTTTTTTCAAACTAATAGTCTGAGGTATATGTCAGTCATTATTTGCTTGTTGCTACTTCTAGTTAATGGCAAGTAGTATTGCTATAGAGGAATTCTATTTTACAGGTTTATACTGAACCGTTTAATATCTGCAGTGCAACATGAGTCATCTATTTTGTGCTAGTTTTTGGAGGTAAAAATAGTCTACTTCCAGCTGAAAAGTATCAGTTAAAAGATTCATCCACTAGCGTATACTTTAAAAACAGACAGTGCTAAAAGCCACAAAACTCACATTTCTATTTGGACATGAGTTCTTTAACCTAATGATTCAATGCATGTCTGCTGATGGTCCCTGAATGCTAAAAAAGATGAGTAATTGGTTTAAGTATCTCTATTCCGAGGTTTAAAAAAAAAATCATTATGTCCCAGAAAGCTTTAACGCATATTGATCTGGTACTCGTTGTCTGTAACACAACCCCTTGTAATGTTTGTCCCATTTTCTGTTCATTATGTTGTTTCAGAAATTGCAGGAAGTGGCGTTTCCACTATGAAAGGACCAATTGAAGAGACTTCTCCATGAGAAATACAGCAAAGAACACAGTGAATATCTGAAGAGTCAGGTACATTCGACAGGGCAGTACTTCTCATTCACTGCTGATCAAATGACCTGTTAATCAAATTTCAGATTAATTTCTTTATTACAGGAGTCAAACATTAATCATGATGTGTGAATATTTTTGCAGGCTCAAGCCATGGCTGTTGACATACTGTGTAGTGAACGACTGAAGGCAACAGATGTCTATGTTGGAGGAGGAACGGCAACGTGTAGCACAGCTCAGGAAGATGCAAATCGAGTCCGAGCAGTTCCGGAGCTACTTCGAGGACCAACTGCATAGACAAGAGCTGGCCAGTCGCAGGGATGAGGCTGTCCCAAAGTGCCTGAACAAACCGACGGGTCCTGCTTATCCCAGCCCCCGAGAAACCATGTGCGCCTTGACCCAATCGTAACAAACAGCGCCCCTGTCCCCAATACGGCAGCCACCTTAGCAGCTGTGCAAAGTGAGTGACCTCATCTAGTTCATATTTTGTGTTTTTTTTTTTTTTATTATTGTTAAACTGCCCATTGCTATTATCTTATATATCTTATATAATCAAATATTGTTAATGTATTTACACTGCCATTTAAAAGTTTTGAGTACTTTTTTTAAAGAATTTATCTTATGCTCACCAAGGCTGCATTTATCTGATCAAAATACATTAAAAACAGTAATATTATTGTTATTTGAAATGACTGGTTGTATTTTAAAATGTAATTTATTCCTGTGATTGCAAACCATTACTTTCAGTTTTGACTCCAGTCTTCAGAAATTGATTCTAATTGGCTGAAAATGTTTAACACAGCTGCTTAATAATACTTTTGAAGAAACTATGATAAAAAAAATCAGGATTCTTTGATGTATAGAAAATAAAAAAAAAAATTCACAATAGAAATGTAGTTAAAATTTAAGTTGTTTGTTGAGTTTTACTGCATATGTCTTTACATTTACATTTATATTTAGTCATTTAGCAGATGCTTTTATGAGGATTAAAAAGACTTACAAATCTTTACTGTCATCTTTGATCAATTTAATGCACCATGGCTGAATAAAAAGCTTAATTTTGATCGGTAGTGTATTTATTAGGTTAGTAGCTATAATAAGTAGGATAATGTACAGTCAGACAGTTATCACAAAATAAATCACTTCAGAATGCTAGAAAGAAAGCTTTTAATGATCTTGAAGGGGCTTATTTTGCATTAGTAGTAGTAGTAGTAGAGTAGTAGTAGCCCTTTATTGTCACTAGTCACAAGTACCAGCGAAATTAGCCATCAACCTGTCCATACATACACAACATACATACAAGGGGTAGACAGGACAGGAAGACAGGGAATTTAAGAAAAATACAGCATAACATGAGGAAGGGGAGGAGAAAAAAATAACCCCCAGACTATGCTCCTTGGGGAGTACAGTGTGAGAACAGGAAAAACACCTCAGCAACAAAAGCACATAAATACACCATAGACACACGACTTTGCAACAGGGGAGGTAATCCAGCTCCAGCAAGCAGCCATTAGTACCTGTCTCTACATGATCTTTTACTTGTGTTATTTGCAGTACTACAGTATGTTGTGTGTTTCTAGATCAGCGTGTCGAAGGCCTGAGGCGGGTTTTAATCCCACGAGACCTGACTTACAGGTTCCTTCTGCTGGCTGACAGTAACACTGGGAGAGGAATTGAGACGTGTGGAGTTCTCTGTGGAAAACTGGTAAGGCCTCAGCTCGAGCATACCTCCTCTTTGTGGGTGGAGATTTATTTTGTTCATGAATTTGCTGATTGTTCCTGATTCTTTAATGGAGTGAGTGTAAATATGGTTTGGGAAGTGTTAAAGGCCTTTCTCCTTCACTGTAAAACTAGGAGCTTCGGTGTTGCACAATCATTGTAAATATTAGGTGTGGATGTGGACTTCCTCATACTTTCACCACAAGTGAGACTATTCATGAGCATTACACAGAATTTCAGTATCATATTCACCAACCACCTGCAATCCATCTGAATCTTGCAGAAATTGTACAAAGAGGAAAAACGCGCAACCTCAGACAAATCAGAGATGAAAAACTATTACGTTTTTAATAATTGCAACAACAGCAGACAATCTAAAATAACGACATTAACATTGATGGCTGGATTTTAAATTTGAAAAATAACATGTTATCTAATTTTGACAAAAATGGATTATAAAATGATATAAACCTCTCATTTCAGACTTAAAACCATTTTAAAGAAATGCTGAATGATTATAGGTATTTTATCTGGTCTGTTAATAATTCTTGATTCTTTATTATCCAAATTGTTTAGATTTTTTGAACGCACATTAGCTTACCTCAACCAGTAAAAGTTTACCACAGTTTCAATTCACATAATTTCCCTCTGTAAAACCTTCCACTGCCTTCTTTCATATTTTCACACAAAGCAAAACTCTGCATGCTGCACCTGAATGAGACCGCTGCTGAATTTGTTAATGTTGGACAGCTATTAGTTTTTCAAATAATTGAATAATAATTAAAATATTAAATGTGAATTTAACCGTTGGGTATTTTTCTTCAAACTGTATCGGTTTCATCCCAATTACTTACCCTCCATCTAGAGTGAGTTTGGTGACTCCTTGTAAATCTTTAGCGACCCCTAGCTGTTGCTCAGCTCCCAAATAGAATGAATTGGTCTTTTTGTTCGATTTGTGTCAGATGATGCATGGTGTGATTGTGGGACGACCTCCTGATATGTTGTGCGTTAATAGACAAACTCAAATCTGTTTTGTTGTCCCGCAGACGCACAATGAGTTTGTGCTGACCCATGTGATCGTCCCCAAGCAGTCCGCTGGCCCTGACTACTGTGACATGGAGAACGTGGAAGAGCTGTTCAGCTATCAGGACCATCATAACCTTCTGACCCTGGGCTGGATCCATGTGGGTGTCTCACTTTTTCAGGCTGTCACGTATTTTCTAAAATTAGAGCTGTGCACCTCTTTTTCTCACACCTTTGGTAGGTGAAAATCTTGCTGGTGACTCATTTTTTAGACCCACACAGAATCTGTGCCTGCAGAAAGTGCCACAGATTTTGAGCAGCCATTGTTCACATCCTATTCCCCTTGTGTTTTCATGTTGAAAATATTTAGGCAAATTTAATGATCCTTTTTGCTTGTAATAAGAGTGTACCCTCCGTACACTCCAAAATAGGGGTTCAAGGAATCATAGTTGGTCTGTGAAAAGCAACTAAAATGTTCTTTAAGTAATTTTTTATAAATGATCTAATCCATAATATTATCCAAACTGTGAGTTTTGAGATCCGTTGAACCCCTACTCCAAAATCATTATGCAAATCTGGTCATTTTAAGACCTTCATAAAATATTCACAAAATCATTAGTATATATATGTATATAATATATAAGATTGATTTTTTATTCAGTAAAGATGTAAGAATTGTATAATGTTACAAAATATTTCTGTTTAAAAAAATATTGTTCATTTGAACTGATATTAATAAAAAAAAATTTATTTGGCACCAAATCAGCACGTTATAATGATTTCTAAAGGATCATGTGACACTGAAGACAGGAGCAATGGCTGCTTAACACTGAGCTTTGTCACAAAATAAACAGTATAATAACAAACATTAAAGTTCAAAAATAAATTTGGCAAAAATATATAACTGATATACAAGAAGTTAACAGGCAATAAAAAACATATATAAACATAGAAATGTAAAGTGGCAGACCATGTACTTAAAAACGGATTCTGTATCCAACTGTATTCATTTATTATTTGAATAATAAATATGATGGGGCATCAGTCTAAGGATCACCATGGAAACTGTTTAACAATTCACTGAACTTTTATTCTTAGTCTCCAGGTCAACTGGTGATCATTTTTCACGGTCAATTATTTCATGGCTGCATAAGAACAAAGACTACTGAATTATGTTAATTTGAATATATAAAAAAAAATGTTTTTGGCTCATAGACACACCCGACACAGACGGCGTTCCTCTCCAGCGTGGATCTACACACACACAGCTCTTATCAGCTCATGCTACCTGAGGCCATCGCTATTGTTTGTGCACCTAAACACAATGAGTGAGTATAACAATGACAAATCTCCCACACCCTCAATTGTGTTCACACAACCTAAAGGCTTTTTTTCATCTGCAGCCACTAAAGCGCTACATCAAATGAATGCAGATTAATTTGTTTTTTAACAGTAGATGTTTGATGGTTTAACAATTGTTTATCATTTAAACATAATGAATAATAAATAATCAAATAAATTTTTCCATTGATGTATGGATTGTTATGATAGGAGAATATTTGGCCGAGATACAACTATCTGGAATCTGAGGGTGCAAAAAAATCTAAATATTGAGAAAATCACCTATAAATCTTTACACACGAAGTTCTTAGCAATGCATATTACTAATCAAAAATTACGTTTTTATATATTTACGGTAGGAAATGTACAAAATATCTTCATGGAACATGACTTTTACTTAATATCCTAATGATTTTTGGCATAAAAGAAAAGTGGATAATTTTGACCATACAGTGTATTGTTGACTATTGCTACAAATATACACCAGCGACTTAAGACTGGTTTTGTGGTCCAGGGTCACATATGTCCAAATTGATAGATTTTTTTTTATAATGGATACATTTTTTAAATATAAAAAATAACTATTGAACTATCATTGAGATCATTTAATATGTGTATCACTTCGCTTCTTCAGCACAGGAGTGTTTCGACTCACCAGTGCTGGAATGGGAGAAGTGGCTGGATGCAGATTGAAAGGTTTTCACCCCCACTCTAAAGACCCTCCTCTGTTCACTGTAAGAACTGCTGTGATTATGAAAATCAACAGCTATATGTGCCATCTGTTTCAAATTTGTATCAAATATTGATATCACACTAGAAACACCTTTAGAGAAGTGAAACATCGTTTTTTTCTGTTTGCAGATTTGCAAGCACGTTGTGGTGAAGGACTCGAAAACGATAGTTCTGGACCTCAGGTGACAGAGGAAGAAAGGAAATATTTCAGTATCGGCAAACCATTGAGAATATTTATATCTTTCTTTACTTGAAGGCTTTTTTGTATTTATTTATTTTACAAAAGGTACTGTGAAACAGAATCTCCCTCAGCTACACAGATTGCTGTGAGCAGGTTTAGTGGTTATTGAGATGTTCCAATGGTCTTTTGTGTTTTTTTAGGTCATCATGCACTTTTCGTTCGTGGCCAGGTGTTTTTCAAAAATGTTGTGCTGTTTTGTCCTGAAGGGGGCGTCCTTTATCAAGGCATACTGTAGTATGAGGCTGCTACAATGTGAATTGATTTCAGGACATTTTGAAAGGAAGTTGTGTGTTTGTGTGATTTGCCTTTTGATATCATTTGCAGTTCTCATTCTAACACAATATACACTGAAGAAGTGAAATTTATTTTTAAACCTAACTGAATTTTCTAGTTTTGTGTATGCTGCCAGTACAAAAATAAAATGAATTGCTACGAGAGTCATTTCTAGGCCTTACTACGTATTACTATCATTTTTGTGGTTGGATGGTTAATAACTATACTTTGTATATACAGTCAGTTCAGATAATTTCAGGCTAAAGGAGTTTTGTCTTTTCCAACTTCAGCCTAATGACGCAATATGAAGTTGGCCAGTGAGCCGTTTTGATGTCCAACTTCAACATTTTTTCCCAATGTGGATCTAATTACAAGGGAAGTGACTCTTGAAAAGTATAAACAAGACTGGGATCTCTTTAGACCACACTAAAGTTCCCACAACAGAATAAGCAAAGAAACCTAAGAGACATTACCAGAGGGCCTTGAACGCACTGATCTCAGGGTTACATTCCCTCATTTTAACATCTCGATTTTTGTCTCCACTGTTTTAATGGTTTGATAAAGAATATTTTTGCCACCAGCGGAGGATGAAACTCAATGTCTGATATATTGTGAACCGATTCATGCAGTTCAGAGTGTTGACTATAACTTGTGTCTCTTGTACAATGTGGCATTGGGTTGTTTCTTCAGTATGTGGCTGTGTGCCAGTGGCTCCACTGAGATGTGCTGTGATGTTGTGGCTCTTTGTGCTCAATAGAGTACAATGAGGCTTATGTGTCTGTACAAGCACTATTTACACCATTTCTTCCTCAGCGCATTTCTTAATAAAAGCTAAACAGCATCTGCTTTTAAACAGCATGACAGTGTTTTTTATAATCTGTAACTGATTTAGAGTGGGAAACTTCATCACCTTCCCAAGCTAACGGATGCATATAGTATGATGAAATGAGAAGAAAACATTTACCATGATTCATTACAGGTTAATGATTGCTCATACATGCGTCAACATATCATGATGTGCATTTGATTGTTGATGATTCATTCTCCTTTATTTTTTGGTCAAAAATGGGAACAGTTTAATTAAAAGTTTCATTAAAATAAAAACATCTTCCCATTTTAAAGGATTATCATTTTGATGACACTATTAATATATACAAAGAATAGTAGTTTCCTTTAACAGAAATTGCACTCAAAAGCACATTAAATATTATAGAGATATACTAGATCGATCTTTTAAAATTGTATTCATTTCCATACGTTTTTCAGGCCTGAAATTCCCTATTTAAAATATTTCCAGGTTTTCCATGATCATAGAAACCCTGTCTATACGTAAGTTTGAACTAAATCACAGTGACTGCGAGTATATATAATTATTTCTTCTTATTAAGATTATTAATTTAAAAAAATATAATTTATATTTGGCAAATATTACTCCTGAGCTGTGTAATTTGCTGCAGAAACAAAAGAAGTGAAACACAGGTTATTATTGCAGAGTTTTATTCCTTCATGGAGTTATCATATGATATCCATACAGACTGCCTGGAAGCCGGCATGCAGTTGTGTTACCTCATAGCGTTTGAACACAAAAGGGAGAATGAGCCCTGTTCTTCAACACCCTCTCCTCATCTCTGGATTCTCACTACCCCAAGGAATCTCCCAATTCTTTCTTATTGGCAGCACAATCAAGCTTTTTAACCCTTTGAGAACAACGTTATATTGTCATGGCATAATCAAATCAAAACATTAACCAGATGTGGGCAGTGCAAAGACAAAACAATAGAGGGAAGTAAAGGGTACGTTCACAGTTTACAGGCTATGAAGCAATAGCAGAATTAGGGGAACAGGAGGGAGTTGGAGGTGTCCTTTAGAAGCACTTGCGATGCACGATGGATGGCCCGGCCTCGTCATACTCCTGCTTGCTTATCCACATCTGCTGGAAGGTGGAGAGGGAGGCCAGGATGGAGCCGCCAATCCATACTGAGTACTTGCGCTCAGGTGGGGCGATGATCTGACAAGGTAGAAGCGGTGGAGTTTTAGCACTGTTGATATGGTTAATCATTTGAACTAGTTTTTCTTTATTTTCTGTTTTCATTTTAACTTAGGTAGAGCTTTAGTAATTTGTAGTTTTTTATGTCTATGTAATTTTCATTCATTTTTATTTAGGTTTTAGCTATTTTAGTACTTCAACTTAAACTGAGTTTCTTTGGTAACTAGCTTAAGTAAGTTTTTTTCCTATATTTTATTTCAGTTAATGTTTTTAAACCAGTTTTTATTGTTGAATGTTTTTCATAACTGATTAATATAATATTAACTCTTTCATTTAACTGAATTAAATCAATAATGAACTGAATTGAGCTGAATAACAACATTGTGACCATCTGTAAAATGGCTGAAAAGAGCTTGTTTCATAATTAATACAGATACTGATTTGAACTGAATAGTGTCTTTTTTAGAGCTGCTTTGCAGCAGAATTTGAATTCGTCTCTCATATTTAAAACTGTATTTTCCTGTTTAATACTGTAAAGCTGCTCTGAAACAATATTCATTGTATAAAGCGCTATATTAAAGGTGACTTGACTTGACTTTTAGTTTAGTTAACAATAACCCTGGTTAGATGAGAAACTGCGATAGTACTTATTAATGATCCAATCAGATATACATAATCTGCCTGTGCTGACCTTGATCTTCATGGTGCTGGGGGCCAAAGCAGTGATCTCCTTCTGCATCCTGTCTGCAATGCCAGGGTACATGGTGGTACCACCAGACAGCACGTTGTTGGCGTACAGGTCCTTACGGATGTCAATGTCGCATTTCATGATGCTGTTGTAAGTGGTTTCATGGATGCCAGCAGATTCCATTCCTAACAATAAGTGCAAATCAATGCATTTATACCATAGTGCTCTGAATCCATCATTTGAAAAGAGAAGTGAAGAAAGAGGAATGAGATATCACCGATGAAGGATGGCTGGAAGAGTGTCTCAGGGCAGCGGAACCTCTCATTGCCAATGGTGATGACCTGTCCATCGGGAAGCTCATAGCTCTTCTCCAGGGAGGAGGAAGATGCTGCAGTGGCCATCTCATTCTCAAAATCCAGCGCCACATAGCACAACTTCTCTTTGATGTCTCTGACAATTTCTCTTTCAGCTATGCAAGGCAAATTTAGAACAAATATTAAGCTTTTTTCCCTATCCCATTGTCAGTTGTTTTTTGTTTTAGCCATAAATCTTCAAAACAAAAAAATACATATATTTCATATCATTATACTGGTTCTCTATATATCCAAACTCACCAGTGGTGACGAATGAGTAGCCTCGTTCAGTTAGGATCTTCATGAGGTAGTCAGTGAGATCACGGCCGGCCAAGTCCAAACGCATAATGGCATGCGGAAGAGCGTAGCCCTCATAAATGGGCACGTTGTGGGTGACACCATCACCAGAGTCAAGGACGATGCCTGTTCAACAAGAATAAAGTGCTTGGTAATACACAGCAGCATAAGTCACATGTGAGCTATGACCTCCCTGCTGAAAAAAAAACAATAGAACCCTGCCCAAAACACAATAGAAAATGCAATGGATTTAATGGTTTTAATGGGAATTGTATTGGTTTTAATGGAAACTATAATGGTGTCTACTGGTGTGTGATGGATTATATTGGTGGGATGTTAAATCCTATTGGAAAAATGCCCAAAACACACTACAAAAAGGAATTTTGTGCTGGTTTTACTGGAAAAAGCTAATGGTTCATTATGGTATTTTAATGGAAACCATTGGAATTTCTGTGATGGTTTCTATTGGGCTTCTATTTTTTTTAGCAGGGCTGTTTGACAGGTGAACTGACCTGTTGTACGTCCAGAAGCATAGAGGGACAGCACCGCTTGGATAGCTACATACATGGCTGGAACATTGAAGGTCTCAAACATGATCTGCAAAGTGAGACCAGCACTGTGTTTATTAACAGAGCCAACAATCAACGAAGTGCTTTCGGTTTTACTGAACAGTACGTAAAAAATATTGATTTTCTGATTAATCTTCTCTTTAACAATGCCAATAGATTGACTCTTAAAATCTGTAGATCAAGTACTCTGTGTATACTGTGTACATTTTTATTTTTAATAAATGGTCAAAACAAGCATACAACGTAACCAGTCTAAGTGAATTACAAACAAATTAGCTGTTATTTTTAGGTCATCTAAAACACCACAACTAGTGTAGCTGTTCCCTAAACAAAGACTTACTGTATGAATTCTGTTGATGATCAGTTGAATAGATAAGTTGCCAGTTTGAACTAATCTGAACACATCATGGCAACTGCTCTCTGGTAATTCTTCAATTTGTTTAATTAATACTATTCCCCAAGGATGCATTAAATTAATCAAAAGTGAAAGTAAAGACATTTCTAATGATACAAAAGATTACCTTTAAAAATAAATGTTGTTCCTTTGAACTTTTTAGTCATCAAAGGATCATGAAAAAATATATAATCTGTTTTCAACAGTTAATAATAAGAAGAAATGTTTCTTGAGCACCAAGTCAGCATATTACAAGGATTTTTGAAGAATCATGTGATGTTAAATTGAATTTTGTGCCCTTGGGAATTGCTAAGTATTTTTTTTACATGTTCATTATAAATGAAATAAGGTCAATATGGTCTGTGGTTGACATTACTTGACTTTCATATTTTATTCTACTACCTAAATTACAAGTGGTATATATAAAACATGCATTTTGAAGCCATAGTGGGGAAATTTTCTTCAACTACCAAAGCCACAGTTGGTTTTTATTTTTTACTGAAAATCACAGCAGTTATATAATTACTTACATTGAACGTTTGTGGTTTGACAATGTGTAATTTATGTTGTGCAAAATAATGTTAATCACAACTTTACAGTTTATTTTATGTTCTTTCTGTATAACACTGATAAAGGCCTTTGTTCTAAAATACCGCACACAAGTGAATTCAACGTTTGTCTCGTGATACTACTGTAGGCGTACCTGATAACATCTCAAGACCCTGAAGGTTTAAAGGAGGTTTGGTGGAGTTAAAGCAAACGCTTGTCTGTTTTTTTATACTACAGATCAGATTTCTCAATTGACCTTTAATTCAGCTCAAACCTGGGTCATCTTTTCCCTGTTGGCTTTGGGATTGAGAGGGGCTTCTGTCAGCAGAGTGGGGTGCTCCTCTGGAGCTACACGGAGCTCATTGTAGAAAGAGTGATGCCAGATCTGGTGAACATAAACAATGGATGAACAAATTAATGAACAAACCATGAAATGCACTATTAGTATTGTAGATGGGCAAATGAATCACTTTGTGTTTTTGTGTAGAGAGTGCAAGCTGATCTCATGATTACAGTTTAACAACAGATCACAACCATGTGGGCTGAGACAGATAGTTGATAATACCAACTGTTTGTAACATGTGTTGAATGATAGATAACACGTGGCATGAAATGCGAGACGTCATCACAGTGTGAGTCATTCGTGGGAATAGCTGTTTAAACATAATTATTTGGAAAAATGCTTTTGATGGACGTAGGTGTAGAGAATGTATGTGTCGAGACTAGAGGTGATGTAGTTGTATCTGATGCAATCTCAAGACCTTGAGGGCCGTTTTAGCAAATGCTGCCTGTTTTATGTAATATGGAAATGTAGTACAGTATTATGGAAAGATCACAGAGGATACATTTTAGCATGAAGTACAATAAGGCATGTTCATGGAAAGATAAGAGATATTTTTAGTAAACTGTTTACAGTCCCTCCTTATTCGCACTCATATTGTTTTGGTGTGGTGTGTGTTGGCTTGATGATAGTATCTGCTTACTTTTTCCATGTCGTCCCAGTTTGTGATTATACCGTGCTCGATAGGGTACTTGAGGGTCAGGATTCCCCTTTTGCTTTGCGCCTCATCGCCAACATAACTATCTTTCTGCCCCATCCCCACCATCACTCCCTAAGGAAAATGTAAAACTGGTCATACAGATGTCTCACATAATAAACAACTCTCAGAAAAGCGAGAGTAAGTTCTAGTTAATGCTATCTTTATAATCGTGTACAATGCAGACAATCTGGGCTGTAGTCCAACTTTCCACAAAGTATTTGGAAGCAGATCAAGACAAATACGTAAAATGCGCAGGGCATAAGATGAATGTTAGTTGTGACCCACTTCAACTGTAAGTGCACATTATGCTATAGCTAACCTCGAATACAAACTAAAATACATTTTACGTTGTTGTTTCCTTTCAAATGTATTCATTGATGTAGCCTGTGAGTGACTGCAGTGCTTTTCGCCCACTAGTAGTGTGTTGAAGGACACTCACCTGGTGTCTGGGACGACCCACTATGGAGGGGAACACCGCTCTGGGAGCATCATCCCCGGCGAAGCCTGCCTTGCACAGTCCTGATCCATTGTCACACACAAGGGCAGTGCTTTCCTCGTCGTCACACATTTTAAGCTCAGATTTCCTTCCTTACTCCTACAGGAGACAATCACTACAAGAAAGTTCATTATTAATGCTATGCTGTATACATACTTATGAGCAATTTGTCTTGAAGTGTAATAGCTAATGTCAAGCATGAGAGATGTTTAGCTACAGTATGGGGGAAAATGGATCCAAGAAGGAAGCTAAATCCCCATTTAGAGACATTTTGGATCTGTCCCAAATTGGAAAAATTATTCCTAAATGAAATAAACACATGTTATGGCAACATTTTAAAAGTTTTCTTTTAGGGTAGGCATAGTCAATAGTCATTATAATTAGCTTAATATAAAAACAAAAGTCAATGGTATGTATATGTCGTTGAAAATAACAGTGTACGTGTGTGTAGGTGGGAGTTTGTGTGCACACCCACTGAACCATGAAAAGGAATACTGCAAAGAATGTAAGGTGTACCGGGTAAGTACTTTCATAAACTGATTCATGCTGCTTCTTTTTTGGGGGGAAAGCATTAAGGAAAAACAGAATTGGTTTAAATATCGTTAAAACTGTGGTGAAACTTAAGGAAAATATGTAAACACACTAACACTTCTCATTTAAGTCCTTCCTGAAAGTGAAAAAATTAAAATGACGTGACATACAGCCAAGTATGGTGACCCATACTCGGCATTTGTGTTCTGCATTTACCCATCCAAAGTGCACGCACACAGCAGTGAACACACACACACCGTGAACACACACCCAGAGCAGTAGGCAGCCATTTATGCTGCGGCGCCCGGGGAGCAATTGGGGGTTCGATGCCTTGCTCAAGCACATATCAGTCGTGGCATTGAAGGTGGAAGGGAGCGCTGTACATTCACTCCCCCCACCTACAATTCCTGCCAGCCTGAGACTCGAACTCACAACCTTTGGATTACGAGTCCAACTATCTAACCATTAGGCCACGACTTCCCCTTACTGCCCCTGCAGCCCTTACTGAGAGCACCATGGGAAAACTTCCTAATTTGGAAATGATAGTGAAGCATGTCTCTCTTTGGTCTCTCCCTCCCTCTGTCTCTGCCTGTCTACAGTACTTTATGAAAAAAGAGAGTTGGTGAGGAGAATAGGGGATGGGTCAGTGGTCCAGAAGAACCATATTTAGTCATAAACCTCACAAATCAAATGGGCTTCCACACTTGTCCTAAATTGTAAGCCTTCACTGTCAACTCAGAGCCTTTAACAATCAGCATCATCATACAATCACATTACAGATGCTAAAATAAAGATGACTTTGACATATATGTGCATTTTAGTTCCTATTAAACATAAACAGTAATATCCTTTGATTTATGAATCGGCAAAAAGAAAATCATTACACTGTGCTAATCCTTGGAAACACTTCTCAATACACAATAATATTTACTTAAATTAAGATGAATCTATTCTAACAAAACACTAAAAAACTATAAAAGCAGCTCACACCGGTGCAGAAATCCTTTCTCTAAACAACATTGTTTAAAGTTCAAGTGCTTAAAGCTTGATGAAATCTCATTTGAGTCTATCAGCATCAGGTAACTCTTGCAAAGCACAAAGCCGGATGGACAGAAAGAGATAGAGATCGAGAGACAAAAAGAGAGAGGATGTGAGTGGTGTGAGGCGAGATGAATGACACTTACCCTGACAGTGCTGGGCCGGGGGGGATTTAGCCACTTGGTGATGGTGTACCACTCACTGGCTTGTGGTGTACTTATGTAGTTCCCATCCCTGCTCACCGCACACTCCCACATCCCAAACAAGGAGCCTGGGCTGCACTCAGATCAGTAGCCTCACTCCACTAAAGCCTTATAGGGATGACTGGGAGAAAACACTCCAATCCGGGCGGCCTCCTGCCTCATCACTCAGGGCATTCCAATGGCACTTTTCTTTTTTTTTCTCCTTGTAAATTTTGGGGACCTCACCATGCAGGAACATAAACACAGAGCTGGGCCCGGCTCTACTACAGACACATATCACAGCCCGCACCTGAAACAGAGAAAGAACAGCTGAGTGAATTTTGATCACCTCATTACGGGGTTAGGTCACACACTACAAGCACTTGCGAGTGGGAACGTTCAAAGTAAAGTAGTAAAAATACCACAAAAAGTGGTAACCTCTTTAGGTTACTTCTTTCTGTTGACCAGTTTGGGGTCAGAAAGATTTGGTAATGTTTTTGAAAGAACTCTCTATATTTGATTTATACTCTCTATATGTGATGGCAAAGCTAACATTTCTTGATATTATCAATGTTGAAAACAGTTGCTGTTTAGTATTTTTGTGGAAACCGTGATACACTTTTTTCAGGATTGTTTGATTAATAGAATAAAAAAATGGAAATCTTTTGTAACATAATTGTTATTATTTTGCATCATTACTGAATGAAAGTATTAATCCCCTTTACAAAAATATATAAACATTTTGTATAAACTTTTTGGGCCAATGAAGCACATTGGTAAAACACTATATAAGGCTGGGATATCTAGATGTAAAAAAGGTAGCATGAATGTGTGTGGCACCAACTCACAAGCTTCAACTGTGACAACAGGCCTTCTAAAAAGATTTTTGTGGGGTTGTTTAAACTACAAAAACCCATTTTGAGGAAAAGAAAACAGGAAGAGCATATTGAAGTAAACTAAAGCATGACAATCAGTGCTAATAGTGCCAAAGATGTCTAATGACAGAAGAAGAACTTACAGAAAATGCATGAATGCAATCTTGTTGAAGAATGATATCAGTTCTTTAAAATGTTCAGCCTGAGAAGTCCTTTTTGGACCTACAGTATTAGTTTGACCAATAGACTAAAAAGAAAAGAGGTGTAGAAATACATTTTAACCCAGAAACTGCTATTAATAACAAAAAAATGACAAGTAACACATTGAATTAAACATGGAATTCTGATCTGATCTTCCAATAATCTTTGTTTTATTCACAACTTTGAAAAGTTTTTTAAATCTTTTATACAGTGTACTGAACCCTATATTAAGGAGACAAAAAATAGGATAAACAAAAGATAAGATCTAGTTACAGAAGGAAGTAGACCAACAAAGATATTTAAGCTGACGAGGTAAAGTACGACATCTTGAATAATCAACCAACCAGTTGCCTTGCCTGTTGACTCCTGAAATGCGAAAAATACACCCACTAAGCTCTATATCACTAGAACTTCAAGGGAGTTTCGTTTCTGAGACACGAATTACAACAACAGTTTCAGTTATTTCATTTCTTTCCAAGTTTCTATTATCTGCCCTTGGATCACGTGACATTCTAGCTCAAGCATACAATGGAAAAACTCCATGGAATGCTTCTGATTATATAACAGTCAGCAAATGTATTCAACTTGAATGGAAAGTTCACACGGATGCATAGAAAACAATTAATTGACAGCCTAGAGAAAGGAAAGCAGCCTGTGATGCAACACGCACCCAACTAGTCGCACCAGTTCACTTTAGGCAGGTTTGGCCTGTGTTTTTTCTTTTTGGATACATTCCTGGGAAGAGTTCAGTTCTGGATTATTCTCAAGTAAACAAATTCTCAGAATGCGTCTGTCTCAGTTCAGGCCATTTTGTGCTCGGTTTTCCTCATTCAAGGAAAGTGCTTGCTTTTCCCTTCCCCTTCAGCAGTACGCGCAGCCTTGTCGCACCAAAAAAGGAACTGTTCTGTAAATAAGAAAGTCTTGGCAGTCCACTGCACTTAGAGGCATGTAAGGGAAGAAATGACCCCTCTGAAGGTGTGGTCCGGGAAATCACACAAAACATGGTCAGCTGCAGAGAAATACAGTGTATGTTGTACACAATTGTCTCTGTTCTTCTGTATGGAGGAAGACCCCTTGGATGGGGGAAAGGCCAGAGGAAGAGAAATGTTTGCACACCCTGTAAAAAGCGATTTGTAGATATCCTTAATGAGACTTTGCAGCTTCATTGCCATGTTTAGATGTACTTCCGACTCCCATCCCACTGCCTTGTGTTTTGGAAGTACAGTAAGATTCAAACTCAAAGTATAAGCAATAGTATGTAAAAATTAAAAAGACAATCTTTTTTAAAAACTTTTTGTTTTGGACATTTTCATCATACAACTTTACCAACACTGTCTAAATAATTATAACAGCTGTACATTTAATATCACATACTTATGTAGACTGGGCCAATTATGTTTCTTAAATGCTTAAAATGTTGTTTTTTCACTGTTAATCAGTAAGTTAACCACACCTTCTTGTTACAAACTGAACCAGCATTTCAAGCCAAGGCTGTAATTAAATGCATTAAATGGACAATTAATCAAAAAATTAACTTCATCCTTATGTTGTTCCAAAGCTGTATGACTTTCTGTCTTAGGTGGTGCATATTTTGAAGAATGTCTCTTTTTTATCATGTTAATAAAATGAAATTCAGTGAAGTCTAGTGTTGTTTCGGATGTCTTTGACTTTATATAGAAAATAAAACACTTGAAAAATTCTTTACAATTTTTAATTTGATGTTATAAAGACAAAATAAAGTAATAAAGATTTGGAACTACATGAGTGTTAATTAAACTAACATATTTTTGTTTGTTTTTCGGCTATACTTTTTATACATTTAATGTACTACTCTAAATTATTATCAGTAGCAACATGTAGAAGAGTTTGCTACTGGGCGGTGGACAAAACCTCTGCTCGTTTGGAATGTGCTTTGACCGAAAATGGCAAAGCAGCTGTGCTCTTAATGGAGTCCAGCCTGTGTCTTATTGGACACTTAGCATCAACACGCATCTCCTCGCAAGCAGCTCTGGAATGTCTTATGATAGCTGTGTGCAATCTCACAATCCTGGTAATGCCATTTCTCATTTAAAAACCCGCACTGATGATTCAACCCATTAAAACTTTGAAAGTATTTGAGAGATAAAACGAGAACCTAAAGGGAAGGAGGCGTGCAGAGAGAAGGGTTTTTTATTTAATTCCTTTTAAACAGTAGCCTATGTCTTGGAAGCAAGCAATAAATTCAATCAGCCTATTATATGGCAAACTGCTTCCTTCTCCTAATACATTTTCTTAAACCACATTTCAGTTACTCATAAACTACCAAATATTGATGTCCACTCACTGCATCCATTCCTGGTTTGCCCCCTTGTGGCAAATATTTTCAGACATCTTTTTGTGTGACTTTTTTTTCGTGCATAAGAAAAATTATTGCTTATACTTTATCCTATAAACATATGAATACGAAACTAGTCAAACGGGGCTAGTTGTAACACCTAACTCTAGTGAATATTTCTGAATTTTGAATATTTTATGCACATACTTTAAACTATTAGCTAAAATAATGTCAAGCATTCACTGAACACACATCAATCTCTTTTGACTATAAAGGGTCACACATGGGGTAAAATGTCATAAGAAAATCTGCCACTGCACAAAAATATCAAATTAGTATTTTAGCCAGAATACTGTAATAATTTGTATACATTTATAGCGTTTAAAATGTGGCAACTTGCCCTGGCCAGACATCAAGAAAGAGAAAAAAAACAGCCTTATTCTTCATGGTTTAATAGGTTGTTACTTTGTTACACAACAACTAGCAAACTGTTAATATATTGAAGTTTACGTTTTGAAAATAAAATCCTCAAATACATATTTTATTTGATTTTGTGTTGCACAGTTGCTGAGATAAAGCCTACTAGCTCCGGTCTCCCCTATTTATTTAACAAATCATTGCCACAATTCAATAATAAAAAACGCACTTTATTTTAGCGCCGATGTTTGTCTGACTTACACATGGCGTGCTGTTTTTGAGTATTTCATCACGCTGTGAATACAAAGCGTGCGCGTCACGGACTTTCCCTTCAGGTTAAACAGTGATGAAAGGCGAGGTTATTACTACCCTGACATGAAAGAACAGTTTCGCTTTATCACGTGAGTCATCACGCTGCACCTAAACAAAGATCCTCACGGGGCGCTCCGTGTGACACTCTGAAGGAGGACCGATGTAACGTGGTTTGGGATTTCCAGATCTTTGTAAATCTGATAGCCTACATATATATCTATACTGTACATTTATTTTGAATGTATAGAATGCACACTATTTTAAATATTTAAAAAAATAAAAAAAAATAAAACAATTTGATGGAAATCAGTCATACAACTGAAATGCATGCTTCTGAGAAAGGATTTATAGGCTATATAATCTAATAGACCTAATCATAATGAAATGTGGTTCTTCCACCCCCCTACTTTGAATATGCCTATTTACATACCAAGCAAAGTCGGAATTTTTTATTCCAAACCATAATTTTTTTATGTTTAATTTGTAACATTTATAAATATTTTACAAACTTGCCATTTGTAATAATATTTTGACCTAGATAAGCCATTGTGGTTTAAACCAGCAGGAAATGCATGAATGAGGTTGTGACATGTTCAAAGACACCACAACTTACACGTGAAAAATATGCCAGAACAAGTCCTTACAAGAAATCCAACATAACAGAATACACACAGCCTACACAATTTTACACCAGTACCTGAAAAAACAACAACAACAAAAAACTATTTTATTATGATTGAGGGCACGTGATATTATTTTAACTTAAGCCTCTTTAAACATTGAAAATGAACTGAGCTCTTACGTCACACATAGGAAGGAAATTATTAGAGACAGCGGAAGACATTAGTGTATTCATACGTATTCTGTGGTTTTTATGTACATCTGCTTGATTTCCTCTCTGTTTCTATCTTACATTGTGGTTTTCTTCATGGGGAAAAAGTATTGAAGGGAATTTCAAATCTATTTAAATGTAGGTGAAAGACCATTACGATGTTGCCGAAACTTTGTCCAGATGCACTTTTAATAATGTTTTAAGCTAGAGGTAGAGGTATCGGTTCATTCAAACAAATAGAGAAATTTTTAGAAAGCTCTACAGATTTGTTTTATTTTTATTTACAACCCTAATTCCAAAAAAGTTTGGACATTTTGTAAAATGCAAAAATCAAGAATCAGTGATTTGTTAACTCTCTTTCAAATTTATTTAATTGTCAAATGTACAAAGAAAATATGACCAATATTTTCACTAACCGAGTTAATTGAATTTTGTAAATATAAACAAATTGCAATGTTTAATCATTTAAAAATTGAGGATACTAATTGTTAAATTTTACATTGATACAAGACAGCTCATGAGTCTGTAGCCATTATTGTCTGATTCTCCTTTTCATGATGGGTCGTGTATTTTCAATAGGAGGCAGATCTGCTGGCCGGTCATTCACATCCACATGTGTCTACAAAACCACACTGTAGTAGCACACCGCATGAGACATGGCATTGTCTTGATCTAATAATGATGGACTTCCTATGAAAGATGTCATCTTGATAGCAGTAGGTGTCTCTGTACAATCCCAGTATATGCCTCAATGTCAATGATAGCATCGCACATATACCAGTCATACCATGCACCCCCATACCATTACAGACGTTTGCGTTTGCATCTGTCGCTGATGAACGTCTGGATGGTCCCTTTGGTCTTTGGGACTGCGAATTTGATTTTTGTTTTCGAAATATTTTTTTTCCAGGAACAAGCTGAAATGTGAACTCTTTTGAACACAGCACAAATTTCCACTGTCTTTTTTACTATCTGAGATGAGCTCTGGTCCAGAGAACCCACGACATCACTGCATTGAATTGATATATAGCTTTCTCCTAGAGTAACAGAGATTTAAGTTGCATTTATTGATGCAGTGGCAGACTGTGTTATGTCAGCAGTATTCTGAAAGTACTCCTGAGCCCATGTGGCTATATTAACATGGCGGTTTCTTATGCAATGCCATCAGAGGTCATGCACATTCACCTAAAGTGTCTTGCCTTGCCCTACACACTGAGATTTCTCTGGATTCCCTGAATCTTTTCACAATATTATATGGTAGCTGGTGAAAGACCCAATTTCTTTGTGATTTTACATTGAGAAATGCGATTTTTGATTTGTTTGACAATTATCCCATGAAATTTGCACAAAGTGGCTTTGCTGGCAAAGACTGAGATGCTCATTTTAAACCCACACATGGTCCCCTCACCTGTTACCAATTCACCTGTGTATTGTGGACTGTTTCAAAACAGTTTAACTTGGATATTCAATAATCTTTTCACTTTTATTTTGCCTCCGTCCCAACTTTTTTGGAATGTGTTGCAGCCATCAAAATCAAAATTTCTTTATATTTACAAAATCCAATTAAGCGGGTTAGTGAAAATATTGGAAATATTTCCGTTGTACTTATGTCAGTTAAATGAAGGTTAAAGAGAATAAACAAATAACAGATTCATTTTTATAGCATTTTACAAAATGTCCCAATTTTTTGGGAACTGAAGTTGTATTTATTTATTTATTTATTTATTCCACAAGGGAACCACTTTATGAATTGATAAACACGTGCAGTTGTTTTTGCATATCTAACTGGGAAAGGGCATTTAACTAGATATGAACTGATATTATCATTCTTGCCAAATAAGCAGATAATTGCATGTTATGGCCGATGATCGGCAGATATAAAAATGTAGCACTTTTAAAATGTAATAAAAAAAGAAAAAAGAAATTAACCTGTTTTAAATGCTATAGTGTTTCACAACATTATACTGTACACACAAATATTACAAAAAATGTTTAATTTTATGTATATTATATAATTGTTAAAATAACTCTATTCCTATTAAAGAGAAAAGCACAATTGAGCATCAAATGTAATGGTATCGACAGAAACCAGTAAATTAAAACATTCTATAATATCATACAAAAATAAATAAATAATACAAAATTTAAAAAGTCGCCTTTTGCAGGGTATTAAACTATTGTGATAACCCTTGGATCTTTCAGAATTGATAACTTATTGTAAACAGTATAACTTACGGTTTCTGCTCCTCAGAAATACATTTTATTTGACACTTCACTGTAACACATTTGTTTGTCGTGCTGCTATAAGTCTCTTTCCTCTGTACTGTCCTCTCCATGCCAGATCAGATTAGTCAATAACATGCTTCAGCCCACCTAACATTTCCTATGTGCTCATATCAACTTTCAGTAAATTGCATAGAGAGAGCATTGAACTGACGCAAGTAAGCAGTGTGAATCAGTATGTGTGATAAGCTTGATATCTCCTATTGACGCCAGAATGCAAGTCTCAAGAAGAACAAGTTAGGACAAGGCTGCTTTGATTTATATCAGTATTATACTCTATCAATCATGTGCGGATCACTCCGCTGTGGCGACCCCTGAGAAAGAGAGCAAGCCGAAGAAAGAGAGAGAGACACTCTCAACCATACAGCTTTCTACATGTCTATATATTTCTCTTTATTATTATAAAATGTGTTACCACAATTCTAGAACTGAAATTCACAATGTGTAGCAAACACAGATAACACAGTACTCACTGTAAAAAAACACAACAAACATATTTTCCAGTTTGCGAAAAGTCTCAAATACTATAATGCATTTTTACATAAAAACCCATGTCAGATCAACAGAATTCCCTAAAATGTTGTCCCAACTAGTCAAGCACAGTTGTATGAACAAAGAGGGGTTTGTGAGTTCCCAGCATGCATTGCAGCATGAATAAATTATACAGTTAAAAAAATCATTGCCATTTGCTGACTTCATTTAAAAAATGTTGTTGTTTTGTTATTATTATTAGTTATATGTTGTGTTGTGATGTCAGGAGCTAAGATTTGTTGATTGTTACTGATTGTCACTTGTCATTGTCATTTAGGTTTGTGTGTCAAGTGTTGAGGCCTACAGTATGCTCATATAAAACTACCTCTTGGTTATCTGTGGATGATTGTTTCTTCACAAACAAAAGTAGTATAGTTCACATAACATATTAAGTGTCATATAAGACTATGCATGGCTATTAAAATGATACACTTATTTGTAAAGAATAGTTGGACAAGAAATCAGTTGTTGTCCTGACAAATTTACTGACTGAGGTATTTTGCATTTAGTGAACAAACTAATTCAAATTGGCAAAATCAAGTAGTGTTACTTAGTAGGCTACAATTATTAAGATAATATCTGAGAGAACGTAAAACAAATGTTTGTAGAGCGCTGGGAATTAATATTTTAGTTTGAATAATGAATGCCAAACAAGTGTTTTAGAGACAAAATCAATAACAAAAGACATATATAAAAGGTGCAAATAAAGTGAGTGTTGGTCAAAAACAAGCAAATGTTTAGGTCCATATCAAGAGTCTGACTAGCAACATTTAGTTAAACTATTCATCAAACGATTTACTCTCATGTTACTCTCTCCCTTCCTCTCCCAGTTTCTTCATGTGACCACATTTTACCTTCAGCTGAAATGGAACTTGGCTATTTAAAACATTTTCACTTATTTCTATGGGTTCTATTTGAATTTGTAACAGGCTGCTTATCAGGGACAGATTCAGTTCCTCAAGGTTCAAGTTCTGGTCTGTGCAACCAATGTTTAATCCTAATTCATTTGACACAAGCTGTACATGAGTAATATAAAGTTTGTGATTGTATGAAACAAATGGGGAAGTGATTAATAATGATAAATAAATGAATAGGAAGAGTTTTATAGTGACAACTATATTTTGAGGATATTAAAATAAGGATTTTTGCATACAGCTGTTGGTGAGTGGTTAGAGATGTAGATGAATTCAACATAACCACCAGACAGAAAGTTAGTGAGCTGGTGGAGAGAGTATGGTTGGAGTAGCAGTGGGTTAATGGTTAGCAGACATTGGTTAGTCCATATCTTCTATGGAAATCAGCCGTCTAACATAGTATTGGAAAGTCTGATTCAAGACTCAAAGTGTTTAAGTCTCCATATCTAGAATTACTGTACAGTAAAATCTAGATTCTTAGTTCGGTTTGCTGCTTCCACCCTAATTAATACCCATAAGTAATGGAATTTTGATTGATAATGATTTGATTTGAATTTGATTTTAACTGATAATTAGAAACTTGACAAATAAGTTGTTTGTTTAAATGACTAATACCTTTCACAACCATGCAGAATATGATTAAACTAGTTCTGGTTTTACACAGTTCAAGTTGCCCTAAAGTCTGACTGAAAAAAGCAGAAGTAAAGCTTTTAATGTACGTCTTTGGACTGGGTGATGTTTCATGAACTCTATCACAGCCTTCATTCACATTTTGTACTAAAATAAAAGCCTCTTTGAGTCGCTTTGACATGATTGATGCTTTGACACGTCTTAATTTCCCACTACTGAAGTTTATAAGGTTTATTGATTATTTTTGTTGGATCAAACCTCATTCTAAGTATTACATGTTTCCCCCCTGCAGGTCTTTAGGTTGAGTGTCTACAAAAAAACCTAGATATTCAAGACTTGGTATGTATGCACTGACATTTGTGACAAGTCACATAACCAGTTACAGGGGATTATCCAGACCGATCTCACGGCAATTCGTACATATTTTACGAGGTGGCTAATTCGTACAAATTCGTACGACTTCACTTGTATAAATTCAGACTTTTTTTTGCCAAATCATACGTATTGTACGAGTTGCACGATTTGTATGAATGACCTTGCCCCTAAACCTACCCGTTACTGCGGTTTAGACAAATCGTACAAAATCGTACAAGTGAGGTCGTACGAATTAACCACCTTGTAAAATTCGTACGATCTGGTTGTGAGATAGCGTTGATGGGCTTTAATCAATACACATGTCAATCTTGTACAAATGTCAGTCAGGAAGTAGTGAAAACATAACAACAAAGGCCTGGGGGTACAGGGTGGTATAGAGTGCCCCATCACCAATGTCAGAAATGTCTGATTACAGCCCTAGAGTATGAGCACTGATGGCCCCCGAGGCACTTTCATGTCATGATCTGACCCAGTAATGATTTTTCTTCTTGGAGTGAGGTTACAGTAAGCATCACACCTCAATAAATTATACAGTAATTATTCTCTATGAGAGTAAAAAAATGACCTAATACTTTGGTGCAGAAAAAGTTTGCACTCATATGTCAGTAAGGGTGTGTGTTGGAATTATTTTTTGGTTAGTGTTTTACTGTTGCATCATGTGTTTGTATTGATCTGA
Source organism: Ptychobarbus kaznakovi (assembly GCA_027422405.1). Lineage (NCBI taxonomy): Eukaryota > Metazoa > Chordata > Actinopteri > Cypriniformes > Cyprinidae > Ptychobarbus > Ptychobarbus kaznakovi. Next base: position 10,400,494 of record CM049808.1, on the reverse strand, counting down.
TTTTATTTCTCATTGACCAAAAATAACGCACCTATAATTAAACTGGGTGTAATCTTTTGGAGTCACCAACGATATATTTATAGATTCCATTGTGGTTTGGAACCTTAAGGCGGTTCCACCTCAAACACTCATTGTTTTCCATTTTCATTTGTGGTTTTGTAGTCATTAGGTTCCTCAATTTGAATGATCTTCTTTTAAAGGAGCTCCTCATATGGTGAACAAACAGGTTTATGATTTATAACTTTAAAGATGTAAAAGTGTTTATTTTCTTTATCCCAGATTAAGTGATCTCTATAACAAGATCTTCGTAGACTATAACAGACTACATACAAAACACACTAAACCCACTACCTATATCAGTTGCCACGCAATATTTTGTTAATTAAGATGATATTTGTGGTGAAGTTTTATGGTCGAAGTAGTTTTCAATGTGGGTGGCAAAACACATAATGCAATAAAATACAAAGATGATTAAGAGATGTACAAATACAAAATACTCAAAAGCTTGTTGTATCATATTTGATGCTTATGATTTAATGTGACGTTTCTTAAAAAAATGTATAGGTAAACCTCAGTTGTTTCAGTTCAGTAAATGTTTTGATATATTATTAACAATTAAAAAGTTATTCATTCTTTTACTTTAGATTTCACAGGAAAAATACATGTGTCACTGGTGCCTGTAGTTTAGATCCAAGAGTTTAGATACAAGATGAGTAATGTGAAGTTAATGGGAAATACACAGACTCTACATTTACATTTAATCATTGAGCAGATGCTTTTATCCAAAGCCACTAACAAAATGAGGACAATAGAACCAACAAAAGAGCAATATTATGTATGTGCTGTGACAAGTCCCATTTGTAGCAAGTTTTTGTCCCTTAATAATGAATAATAAGAATACATAAGTAGATAGAATGGAAAAAGAATACAGAATGCAAGTATTAGTTGCTTAAATTGTTTATTTTTATTGTTTTTTAATAAATAAAAAGAAAACAAGTAGATGTGGAATATAAATATAATAGCAAGTGTTAGAAGGTTGAGTTTTTTAAAACAAATAAAAGAAATGTAGATAGAATTGAAATACAATAGAGAGTGCTAGTGTTTGAGGGCAAAGTTTTTATAATAAATGAAAAGAAAGCAAGTAGATAGAATAGAAATAGAATAGAGTGTACTGGTGTTCGAGGGTCAAGTGTAGATGGAAGAGTTTCAGTGAAAGTGATTTTGTGCCTCTTTGGGATGACACTATAATGTACCATTCACTTACAGAACGTATAAGCTTCTAGAGGGCACACAAGTCTGAAGTAGTGAATTAAAGTAAAGCGGTGCAGAGCAGTGGTTGTTTTGTAGGCAAACATCAATGCTATGTATTTTATGCTAATGGATATTGGTAGCCAGTGCAAACTGATGAACAGAGGTGTGACGTGCTCTTTTCAGCTAGTTAAAAACTACTCTTGATATCGCGCTTTAATGAACACTATAGGAAAATACGGTACATTCACATAAGCGTAGATGCTAATGCAGAATTCTGAACTGAGGAAAAAGAAGGCTTAAATACACTGAGAGAGGCAATGAAAGAAACAGGGAACAGGTGAGAATCTAATTGTAAACCTTGGTAACAAATGAATGAGAACTCAGGCAAAGACAGAGACAAAGACAACCATGACCTAGACACTTAACAGAACATGACAATGAAATTATGAAACTAAACAAGACATGATCGTGTTTAATACTGTAAAGCTGCTTTGACATAAACTGTATTGTAAAAAGCACTATATAAATAATAAAAAAAATGTATTGTGACAACGTATACCATAACATGAAGGTTTAGAATTAAACTAAACAGCCGTTACCTGCCAAAACAGAATGACTATCAGTCAGAGACCAGCAGACATGTATTAGTTTTTGATATTTTAGAGGCCTCAAATATCAAGTATGATATACCAGGGGTCTCCAACCCTGCCCATGAAGAGCTGCCGTCCTTCAGAGTTCAGCTCCAACCCCAGCCGAACACACCTGAACCAGCGAATCAAGGTGTTCACTGTTACTTGATAATTATTGGAAGGAACTAAAGTAAACTGACATGGAATTATTTTCAGAGAAATGGAACGCAAGGCTAAAGTAGTTCTAGGTAAGTCTTCACTGCATCCCTTGACAAATAATTTCAGTTATTTCAGAGCATTTTAAGTATATGTATGCAGAATATAATTACATCACCAAAGTAATATGAAAGAAAAGGGAAACAACAAAAGAGAGGAAAAAGGAGACAGTATCTCTTTCCTAATAATAATTATAAACAATTACAATTATATACAATATAGCAAACAAATACAATGGATTAACCATTTTGTATGGTGCATTCACATAACATCTCTCTCTGGTTCTCTCTCTCTAATAACTGAATTTCTTGAACATAAAAGAAAATTTTGTTCAGTCACTGAGAGATAACGATTATTTGTCTCACAACTTCATGATATGAAGTCATTTGTTATTGTCTTTTTGAATGCAACTTCCCCAAAAAGTGCCTCCCCTTATTTAAAATGCAGTTGGTTTCTAGGAAAAATGTATGAGGCAATTTCAGACACAGCCATTGAAGTAACCCCATCCCTCATCCCCCACCCCGTTGTTCTCTGAGAAATACTTTATGGCGTTAAGCTGTAAATCTGTGACGCATAAATGTTGCCATACCAAAGGAACCCAAAAGCTTTACAACGTTCATCTGCTGCATGGATTTCATTAAGGACTTAGCATGGCTCATATCCTGTCTTGACATGTATTTTTTAGGCCCATACTTACCAAAGAATCATGGAAACATGGTGTGAACGTGCTCACTAAGCATGAAAAATGCACACAATGGGCTCAGATAAATGTGTGAATATCTTTCACACATTTATCAGTCTGCCATAATCCAGTTTCATCAGAGGTGTAATTTGAACACTACTTTATCTAGTTGATCTTCATGTGCATGTTTAAGGCATGCTGTCTGTTTTGATATGGCTTAACAGATCCTTTCTATTATACTGAAAGGTCAAATATTTCTCAATAAAGTTTCCTGTGAAAAGTGTTTTTCATGATACAGATTTTGAGTGACAATGAAACAAGTGAAAATATTTTACAGTTGATGCCTGTTTCATCTGTATGAGTCAGTAATTAAACTGTAAAATGCCTGTAGAAACTTGATTTGCAGCACCTGATATGCATACCGATAAATCCAATGAAATATCCTTGGCTTAGAAATGGGCTTACGATGAAGTCTTTTGAAAGATTCATGTATTTGTACAGAAGCATGATCATTGCTCACATCACAAGTTCCTCATTTCGCAATAAGAAACTGATGTCAGCACAGGCAGGAGATGATAACTGTCTCCAAACTTGTACTTTCCCTGGAGAACTAAACCTGGTTTAGTCTATCCATTTTTTTTACATTATCATTTTACATTGAATGTCAGCCACTTCCAGTTATTTTATCTGTACAAAGACCGCCTATATGCTGCATGATATTTCAAACTTGTATTTGTTAATAGAAAATGAATCAGATCTCTCACACATTTACAGGAAACAGCTTACATCTGTTTTGAAATATATGGTCAGTAGCACATTGGTGTATACTGTATAACTCATTAAATGCCTGAGGCCAGTTGGCCTTGACTCTGGAAACCCCCTTACACATTGATCATACGCACGCATTAATCATTTCTGTTGATTATTACTTGTCTGAGGACAAATACCCAATTTTTGTACAAAAATTAAATTACAATTGAAAACTGCTGTTATAATTCTGTCTTTATTTTCCTCAAGCATTTTACTATATTCCATTATTTAATACAAATTTTGGATTAGTAATATGAAGTATGCAATATGTTATTCAGTTAATGTTTATTCCATAAATTTAATGTGATATGTGTTACCATAATGCCGTTTGTATTTGGGTGAGTAACCCTGTACTTTTTTGTTATTATTGGCTATCAATGATGGAGGCTTAATCTGATGAACTTTAGTCCTTCTGTTACGCTATTAAAAGCACATTCTACAGCAAAACAGATTGCGACAGCTCAAAGACATTAGCAAATTAAAATTAAATAATTTAAATGACACAGTATACAGGTCCACCAAAATGCCATAATGCTTGTATTTTTATAGCAATAACCCATTAAATGTTATGGCAGCCATGGACTTACATAAATACATTTTCTGTTGTGATTTTTTATTGTGTGTGATAAATAAAAATATACACAATTTCTGTTTGTGTTTTTGTCACAAGTTTATTTATTTTCCCCCTGAGATAAGATATGTTTCTGCCCACAACAAAACCCCAATTAAAGATTGCTGAACGCATATCCATTACCCATTGATATTATTAATGTGTGAGAGATGTTTGCATAGTACACATTAAATCAGGAAACCTTTATCAAGTGGGCCTGGTTTCATAAAGCCAGGATTAGGCCATGACAGCAGTAATTTTTTTTATAAAAGTGCAGAAAAAAACATTGCTGAATCTGAGACAAAACAAAGGCACTTATTTCCTCTTAAATTCACAGTTACTGACTGTCATTTAAGCATACAATGGTTTTATATTAATGTATTTTCTTAAGGATGATTATATTGCCATTATTTGAAATAAAATATTTTAATTTAGAAGGGACAGAAGATGTTTAGCACCCTCTTATCATTGAAACTCAAACTAAGGAGTATATTTGGTAAGGTAGCCAGCTTTTTAAGTGTCTCTTTGTGTTTCATTACTGCACAAACTGAAATTGTAGACGCTTGAAGTGGTAAATCCAACCTTTGGGCAGAAAAGGAGGATATGTGTAGTTACATCAAGAGGGAAATGAACTCTCACTTTTGCTGTTTCTTTTGTTCTTTTTCCTCTTTCATAAACTCTCCTTGTCTGTCTGAGAAATTTCTCCTGTTCAGTGATTGTTTGTGCACAAGATGATTGTCAATTCTGCTGATTTTCTCTTTTTTTGCATTGGGGTTTGTTGCTAAAAAGATGTGTGAAAAATTGGAAACCACACATGACAGCTTACAGGTATCTTTTCTTTTACAATGGTTTTTTGTTGTTGTTGTTTTTTTATCATAATTTATTGCAATAAATTAGAATTTTAAATATTTTATTGTTTTTTAATGTTGTTGTATATGAAATGTAGCGTGGAAAATTTAAACTAAAAAAAGTTATAAAAGATATATTATCATTTATTTCAGTAATTCAAAATATTTGTTACTCAAATTGTGAAAAAATATTTTTAAAACTTGTGTATTTCCCTTAAATAAAAGAAAAGGACATTCAATCATCACATCACATTATTTAGAATGAATTTTTATTTAAATGTTGTTATCATTTATGTAAATTGTAGTGTTTTCACACATTCAGACTGAAGTAGTTTAAGTCTTTGGTTCTTTTAATTGAATGATTTTTTAATGGCTCACATTTAACAAAAAACCACATGTTATGGTGATTTCAATTCACTTTTACATTGCGGCTGTAAATTGCAATTCAAACCCAAAACCAATTAAATCTCAACAAATTAGAATATGGTGACATGCCAATATATTTTGTATAATGTTGATTGATTTCAGCTAATCAACTATATTTTGTAATTATTTCAAAATATAAGTATAGCACCTGCAAATGTTTCCTTTCTCCACTCCTGAGCCTTCAAAATGGTCTCTGGTGTTTTTTTTGTGTGAGTACAGTTTGATTCACTAGGCTATTGTGTTATTAATAGCACAATCATGGGAAATAAATAATTTCATTACATTTACAGAAGATAATTATTGTATTTTGTAGCTGCTGATTTGTGTGTTAAACTGACAGTTGTCTGTTAAGAATGCAGAAGATTAATAGTGATGATATTGACAGCTGTGCCTTTATCATTTCCTCTTAAATGACACCCTTCACAAGGAGGGTAAGCCACAAACATTCATTGCCAAAGAAGCTGGCTGTTCACAGAGTGCTGTATCCAAGCATGTTAAGAGAAAGTTGAGTGGAAGAAAAAAGTGTGGAAGAAAAAGATGCACAACCAACCAAGAGAACCGCAGCCTTATGAGGATTGTCAAGCGAAATTGATTCAAGAATTTGGGTGAACTTCACAAGGAATGGACTGAGGCTGGGGTCAAGGCATCAAGAGCCACCACACACAGACGTGTCAAGGAATTTGGCTACAGTTTTGTCGTCAGAGGCATCTTACCTGGCTAAGGAGAAGAAGAACTGGACTTTTGCCACTGGTCCAAAGTCCTCTTTTCAGATGAGAGGAAGTTTTGTATTTAATTTTTAAACCAAGGTCCTAGATTCTGGAGGAAGGGTGGAGAAGCTCATAGTCCAAGTTGCTTTAAGTCCAGTGTTAAGTTTCCACAGTCTGTGATGATTTGGGGTGCAATGTCATCTGCTGGTGTTGGTCCATTGTGTTTTTTGAAAACAACGTCACTCCACCCATTTACCAATACATTTTGGAGCACTTATGCTTCCTTCTGCTGACCAGCTTTTTAAAGATGCTGATTTCATTTTCCAGCAGGATTTGGCGCCTACCCACACTGCCAAAAGCACCAAAAGTTGGTTAAATGACCATGGTGTTGGTGTGCTTGACTGGTCAGCAAACTCACCAGACCTGAACCCAGTAGAGAATCTATGGGGTATTGTCAAGAGGAAAATGAGAAACAAGAGACCAAAAATGCAGATGAGCTGAAGGCCACTGTCAAAGAAACCTGGGCTTTCATACCACCTCACCAGTGCCGCAAACTGATCACACTGAATTGAGGCAGTAATTAAAGCAAAAGGAGCCCCTACCAAGTATTTATTACATATACAGTAAATGAACATACTTTCCAGAAGGCCAACAATTCACTAAAAAAATTTTTTTTATTGTCTTATGAAGTATTCTAATTTGTTGAGATTGTTGTGAATTGGTGTTTTTTTTTTTTTTATGTGAGCCAAAATCATCACAATTAAAAGAACCAAAGACTTAAAATACTTCAGTCTGTGTGCATTGAATTTATTTAATACACACGTTTCACAATTTGAGTTGAATTACTGAAATAAATGAACTTTTCCATGGCATTCTAATTTATTGAGATGCACCTGTATATACACACAAGCTGTCATATACACACAAAAATAAATAAATATAAATATATAAAGTGTGAGAACATTATAGTGGTCTTCACAGAAGTAAATATGGACTAGAAGAGAGATCACAATAATAGCGTCTATGTACAGTGGCCCCAGAAAAGGTACTTGGATACTTTAGACATTAGTCTATGAATAACTGGGTTAAGTGTGCAGAGGTCTCAAATAATGTTTAGGGCCATCCACAGTAGATTTGAACAAATAATAAATATGAACTCAATCTCCAGAAGCAAAGAATAAGAACATGCATGGATTTCAATTAGCGATTGACGGGAATTATAGCAGTTCTGTGAATTCTCACATGACTTGGGAAATTCTCCATTGTGTTTTTCAGGATGTCTGTTGTAATGACACACACACACACACACACACACACACACACACACACACACACACACACACACACACACACACACACACACACACACACACACACACACACACACACCACACACACACACACAACACACACACACACACACACACACACACACACACACACACACACACACACTCACACACACACACACACACACACACACACACACACACACACACACACACACACACACACACACACACACACACACACACACACACACACACACACACACACACACACACACAAAGTAATCACACAAACTCTGCTCTAAAGTCTAGTGTACACAAGCCACAACACACACACACACACACACACACACCACACACACACACACACACACACACACACACACACACACAACACACACACACACACACACACACACACACACACACACACACACACACACACACACACCACACACACACTACACACACACACACACACACACACACACACACACACAACACACACACACACACACACACACACACACACACACACACACACACACACCACACACACACACACACACACACACACCACACACACACACACACACACACACACACACACACACACACACACACCTCACACACACACACACACACACACACACACACACACACACACACACACACACACCACACACCCACACACACACACACACACACACACACACACACACACACACACACACACACACACACACACACACACACACACACACACACACACACACACACACACACACACACACACACACACACACATCTCTCTCTCTGGAGGCATGAGCTACTGTAATTGTGAGTTAATAATACCAAAATGACAACTCAGTCACTGATGATTATTATTTTAGATGGTTTTGGTTTAGCGTTTTAAGATCTTTTCCTAACTGGGAATTTTTTTTGTAGCAAAATTTAAATCTGAATCTGATATTTTCTCCTTTTTATTTATTTTTTTCCCTGTTAATAGAAACAGTTCCAGGGCCATAATTACTAGACCTGAGCCAATAACATAGTCATATTTCATTATTTGTAAAGCATGATTTAAAAAGATGCATGCCGTGCATGTCATTTTCACTGTTATTTGCCATGGTTTCATAATGTATCTGCACATACTGTATGCAATTCATTAACTTTTTTACTAATAAGATAAATAATGTAACCATGTATAATTTCAGTGTCTTACGCTAGTCTTTATTTGTTGGTTAAAACATGAATTATTGAATAAAATTTTAATACATTTTGAGAATGAATTAATTTGATGTGTCATTAATATTGGGTTATTTTAATATATATTTTAGCTAACTTCCCCAAATCAATTTAGCCATACTTTATTCTGAGATTTTTTTAACATAAGTCATGATATGTAGTTACATCATTTTCTTTTTACTATTCTTAATATGCAAAATGAAAACACAAACATAGAATTATTATTTACTTCATAGCTTTATTGCCATTAGATTTGTTCTTCACATTTCAGTTTAAAACATTCAGTATCAAAACAGGCTTATAAATAAATAAAAAATATTAGGTTAAGGTTAACAAATATACTTCACACAGTCCTTAAACACAGCATACTTAAATAAATAAATGAGTATATTAATTTAACACACATTAATTATAAAGCAACTTTTTTTTAAAAAAGTTTTAGTGTCAAAGGTATTCATTCATAGAATGGTAATGCACTTTTTACAAATAAAAAGACTAAAATCAGTTCATGTAGTTTGTTCCATTTGCTCAGTTCATTCAGAGTGCAGTGTCCCAAAGAGCTTGTCCCAGTGAGTGAAGTACGGAGCATAGTTGGACTTGAACTTCTGATGGTGGACATCATGGTGAGGAGCTCCTCCATACAGTCCAAAAGGCACCAGTCTGTGTGTCGCCCATGGCAGGTCATAGCCACAGTGGTCCTCAACAGACAGCCACATGTTCAGCACATGGAAAAGCATTTCTGTCATAGGATGAACCCCCAGTAACATAGGATTCACAGCAGCGAAGAAACCCAACGACAGAGTCTCCCAAGCCCCTGAGTACTCAGTGGTCAGAGCGAAGGTGGACGTGTATTTGTGATGCACCTTATGGAAAGTGCGGTAGAGCCAAGGTACTTTGTGATGCAGCAGATGCCATACAAAGTACTGGAAGTCAAAGAGAAGCAGGCAGGCAACAAGGTCCCAGATGACTCGCAGGAGCCCAGGTGCCATGGCTGAGTAGCTGACAGGTCTCCAGTACCAGTGCAGGACACTCAGTGGGAAGATGAACATGGCATGGTTGTAGAGCGAGAGTGCGAGGCAGCTCCACATCATCGTCCAAGACACGCTGGTTTTCTGTTGAATCTTGTATCTCCTTATCAGTGCTACCCTAGGTGATAGGGCATCCAGTACGACAAAAGGCAGGCAGAAGCTTAGGTAGACGGTAATTGAGAAGAGAACTGGGAAATATGGAGACCTCAGCACAGCCTCGTACTGCAGAATGCTGTGCCAGATGTATTGTAGTCCAAACATTGTCATTTCTTTTCAGTTCTGTTTCTGAATGGCAGCACATGTTCATCAAAGTGCCTTATAAAGAATACAGCCCCCGCCCACTTTCCACTTGCATGCGCTTCAACTCTCCTAAAATGGTTCTTCCTGTTGGAATTTCCAGAATATTTTGCGACCATGTGAGATCTCAGAGAGAGTATTTTGAGAGAGTTTTGTCATTTTAATCAGATAGGTAACTATATAAATCCATAAATATAGAAATCCTTCAAGAGGCAAATAGAGACAGAAAATTGTTTGTTAGCCTATAAAAAATACTATAATACAAACAATGATGGAAAGACGATGATGTGTTGAATCACAGTGCAGAGAGAATAACTAAACAAACGGTAAGATCCAGAACCTGTAAACGAACTTACCATTAGGAGATGGCACTGTTTTTCTGTTTAGATAGCAGCTCAAACAGTTAATCTCGCCCAGTCCCACTTGATATTGATATTCCAAATTCAGATTTTTTTAAACGTGATAAAATATCTATTAATCCTACAAAATATGACCGTTAATATTCAATTTCCGCACGTCACTTTCGACTTCTGTAAGAGTATCTCCAGGAACAGCAATGAGACTTAAGTTATTCCAGTTTTGTTAGGTAAACATCGCCATCTGCTGTTTTTAAGAGGTAAGTTCTGCTGCGACATCCGAGTTAGCAAGATTTTTTTATTTGTTTGAAACGCTCTGATTATACACTATAGACCCCTCTCTCTTTATATAGCGATATATGTTATAATATTTATAATAATTTTCACATTTTTATTGGACAACTTGGAATATAGGCCTACATTTTTTCAACTAATTCATTTTCAAAATACCCCACATCATTAGGCACATATCAAACTTCTTCAAGCTTCAGGCATTAAATAACTTTTCTTATTTTCAGTTTTTATTTTTCAGATTTAGACACTTTTTTTCTCAACCACATAACGGACAAAATGGGATTTGTTTAAACGGTATTTTACACAGAACTTGTTATAAAACAAACATACACCCACTGGTCATGTGTCCCTCATAACAATTTAATGATAAAACATTTAATATGTATCACATTTTTATAGGACTGAGGCTAAAAAACTGTCCATGGTCTCTTTATTTTTGTAAAAAAAAAAAAAAAAAAAAAAAAAAATATATATATATATATTTATATATTTATTTATTTATTTAGTCATTTAGCAGACGCTTTTATCCAAAGAGACTTACAAATAAGGACATTATAGAAGCAATCAAAACCAACAAAAGAGCAATAACATGCAAGTGCCATTACAAGTCCTGGTTTGCCTAACGCAGTACACGTAGGAAAGATTTTTTTTTTTTTTAAAACTAGTATGTAAAATATAGAAACATTAAACTTAGTGTTAGTTTTACTAGAAAAGCTAGCAGTTAGAGAATAAATATGCAATTAATAGAGGGTCAAATGTTTGTGTTTTTTTTTTTTATAAAAAGAAGACAGATTAGATAAAATAAATTTAGAATAGAGAGTGCTAGAGTTAGAGGGTCAAATAAAGATGGAAGAGATGTGTTTTTAGCCGTTTCTTGAAGATGGGTAAGGATTCAGCTGCTCGGATTGAGTTAGGGAGGTCATTCCACCAGATGGGAACAGTTAATGAAAAAGTCATGAAAGGGATTTTGTGCCTCTTTGGGATGGTACAGTAATGCGTCGTTCACTTGCAGAACGCAAGCTTCTAGAGGGCACATAAGTCTGAAGTAATGAATTTAGGTAAAGGGGTGCAGAGCCAGAGGTGGTTCTGTAGGCAAACATTAATGCCTTGAATTTAATGCGAGCAGCTATTGGTAGCCAGTGCAAATTGAAACAAGGTTCAAGGGTTCAAGGTTCAGGTTCTTTATTATTTGTCACATACACAATCATACGGGGTATAATCAGTGAAATTGAGGTCGAACAGGTGCTCAATGGAAAGTGCAAAAAAATAATAATAACTAAATAGAAAATAAAATAAAAATAACATAAGCAATAAAACAATGAAACTCACAAGAGAATTAAATAATATAGGTGAGAATGAAAAAGGGAACAAATAATAAAATGAGTAAGATGTGCTGAGATTAAATGCAATACAGTATACTGTGGATTAATAATATTAATAAAAAACACGGATGTGCGAGAATTGCAAATAGGTGAACCGGGTTAATAGCAGCAGTGTAGAGGAGAATTGGATGTGTTTACAGTTTATTAAATTGGTCCTGTGGATGTAATGATGTTATGAGACTGGTTTAGGAGCTGGGCCTGAGGGAGACCTCCTCAGCTTTCAGTTTTTGCCATCATGCTCTGAAGCGCTTGCCATGGCAGTAAACAGAAATGATGGTTACAGGGTGATTCGAGTCCTTGAATTTTTGCAGCTCTGCTTTTACAGCGTTTGAGGTAGATGTCCTGCAGAAGGGAGAGCAACCCTGAGATGCCTGAACAACTCTCTGGAGTTGCAGTCCTGTTGTGGCGTTGTTATACCACACTGAGATGCACTGAGTCAGTACACTTTCTATGGCCCCTGAATAGAGTTTTCAAGGGTGAGACCTGATCTCAGCTCGCAGATTAATCTTTGCCTGGCTTTCTTGATTGTTTGGATGTGTGCATATGTCATCCTCGGAGATGTTTACACCGAGGTACTTGAAGCTACACCCTCTCCACAGGGGTCCCACTGATAATAAGAGGAGTGTAGGGCCGCTGCTGACTCTTCCTGAACCACGATCAACTTTTAGTTTTTTTCACGTTCAAGAGAGACAGTTGTCCTGGCACCATTGTAAGTCTCTCTACCTCATTCAAGTTCGGCCTGAGTTGTCATACCCAGAACCACAGTATCATCCGAATTTAACGGGGTGGAGCTTGAGAGGACACACAGTCGTGGGTGTAGAGAGAGTAGAGCAGGGGACTAGGACACAGCCCTTGGGGCTCAGTTAGGGTATGGATTGGAGGTGAACTGGCCGATCAACTTGTGGTCTGGCGGTGAATTAATCCAGTCACAAAGAAATATGCCGAGGTCTGAGAGCTTGACAGCTAGCTGGTGGGGAAATGTTGAAAGCTATATAGTCAGTCAGCCTGACATGTGCCATTTTCCTGAATGAGTGAGGGAGGAGTGCAGTACCTAGAGATGGCGTCATCAGTAGACCTATTTGGCAAGGCAATTGAAGAGGGTCAAAGTAGCAGGGATGGAGGAGCAAATTTTTCTTTAAAAGTCTCTCAAAAACCTTCATGACTGTCGATGTGATGCAACTAGTGATTCAGGCAAGAGGGTACTGTTCTTAGGCACAGGGATTATGACAATTTTTTAAAGGAGGTGGAACAACAGAGGTAGCGAGGGACTTTAAATATGATGAAAAAACCAGAGGTGTGATGCGTCTTTTCGGCTCAAAAGATTATCTTGCAGCAGCGTTTTGAATTAATTGTAGAGGTTTGATGGAACTGGCTGGAGCCTGCCAAGAGAGCATTGCTGTATCTGGACAGAACAAGAGCCTAACAAGGAGTTGTGTTGCATGTTCGAAGAAAGGGCCTGTCTTCTTAATATTATATAATGCAAATCTACAGGACCGGGCACAACCTTTTCACAATATTCTAATTTTCTGAGATACTGTGGGGTTTCATTAGTGTGTTTAATCATCAAAATTATAAAAGAAATAAACACTTGAAATATATCGCGTGTGGAATGTGTATACATATATACAAGTTTCACTTTTTGTGGAATGTGAAATAAATCACTTTTTGGATATTCTAATTATATGACCAGCACCTGTATATATATGAGTGTGTGTGTGTGTGTGTGTGTGTGCGTGCGTGCGTGCGTGCGTGCGTGCGTGCGTGTGTGTGTGCACTTGGATGGGCACGAATTCCAAATATGGGTCACAACACTGTAAGTCACGTCTCTTTCACACTTTCACTTGCATATATAATGTGGCATGGTGTGTCGGGGTTGAAGACTGTTACACATGTGAAAGGATACATTGCCTCCGATTAAATTTTTTGTCATGGTTTCTCTCTCATATTATCCCCAAATGTGCAGTGGGTGCAATTTCTGATGTAGAGGAGGTGTTATTGAGACCAGCAGGGGGCAGTGGTGGAGTCCGTGGGTGTCAAAAATGAATATGCTACTATTTCATATTCTTTGTTTAATTGCACGAATTATTTTTGCCGCGAATTCAAGGATGCGAGTCACGCGAAGCTTCCGGTGTCCCGCATCGCGCTTCATCGCGTCCATTTCCAGCCACTCACGCACTCTCACCGCACGTGCAATGAGCTGACGGACATGACAGAGCAGGAAACAAAGCAGTGGGTTAATAATGGTTAGCAGACATTGGTTAGTCCATATCTTCTCTGGAAATCAGCCGCCTAGAAGCGTTTAAGTCTCCGTAAATAGAATTACTGTACAGTCAAATCTAGAGTCTTAGTTCGGATTGCTGCTTCCACCCTAATTAATACCCATAAGTAATGGAATTTCCTAAACTGATAAATAAAACTTGACAAATAAGTTGTTTGTTTAAATGACTAATACCTTTCACAACCATACAGAATATGATTAAACTAGTTCTGGTTTTACACAGTTCAAGTTGCCCTAAAGTCTGACTGAAAAAAGAAGTACTACCAGAAGTACTGTTAAAAATTTCCTGTAGAAATTACAGAAACTTACTGGCAGCAGTTTGCCAGTCTTACTGTAAATTTAATTTACAGTAAAAATACTGTATTAATATTTACAGTACTATTTAACTTGCTGTACAATTATTTACAGTATGTATACTGTACTTGTACTGTTTTTACTGTAAAATATACAGTAATTATATTGTCTTTTCTCCAGTAACGTATTGCAATACAAGAAAAAAATAAGCAAAACTAATTCAAATGAAAATAAGCAATGACAACTTTGTAACTTAATTTTTTTTTAATTGTTCAATTGTAATCCTTGCAGTAACATTTAAATATTTTCACAGATTCAGTAAAGACTCAAACAAAACATTGTTACAAACTAATATATATATATATTACAGCTTATTCTAACTATTATAGTTAGAAAAAAATCTTAAAATGTATCCTAAGTACAACATACAGTAGTGAATATTAAAAAATGTCATAGTGAAAATAATT
The DNA here is from genome assembly GCA_027422405.1 of Ptychobarbus kaznakovi. NCBI lineage: Eukaryota > Metazoa > Chordata > Actinopteri > Cypriniformes > Cyprinidae > Ptychobarbus > Ptychobarbus kaznakovi. Next base: position 10,385,382 of record CM049808.1, on the reverse strand, counting down.
TCATAGTGAACAATATTTCATTTGAAATATTTATCATATCATAGTGAATAGCAACGATAGGGAATTTTCATGGACTACTTTTTTTTAAAGCTGCCAGCTGAAATCCACAAACTCCTCAATGAAAGACGACACATGAGGGTTCAGGCCAGAGTTTCTCTTTTGCACCATCTTCCCTCTTCTTTTGCTGATCAGGAATTTTTCAGAGCACTTGCTGTTGACAGGATTGATCCTCACAATGATCCTTCACATAAAAAAATAATTAATTAGTTCATTTTATTTTCTTTGTAAAGATTTTTTGAAGCATTAGTTCTCAAGCATGTTTGAGATTCTGTTTACCACATTTGATGTATTTGGATGATCAATGTTTGTGTGTGAATAAAAGCTTTATGACTCATTTTCTGTCTTTACGCACTTTTTGAACTGGAATATTTTTGTTGTGTGTACTTTTCAGTGGATGGACAAAAATTAGATTATTAAAAATATCTTCATTTGTATTCCAAAGATGAACGAAAGCCTTTTGTTTGTAACAACATGAGGGTGAGTAAATGACGACAGAAGTTACAGTTTTGAGAACTATCCCTTTAACTGTATTAAGATATGAAAACTTAGAAAAATATCTTAAGGAAAGGAAAGTTCAAATATTGTTTTCTTCAATCAATGTAAATATATGGAAAATAGAAATGCAGATATTGGGTAATACGTTAATATCACAATAATGAACATGCATGATATTGTTATAGTGGGCACTTCAAATTACTGCAAATAACTCTATTACAAATTTAGATTTTTAGAATAAATTTTAAGATTACTTTTCCATTAACCAGTTAAAATTTCAAACACTGCCCCTCTTGAACCGATCTCCCGATCTATCGACCGGTCTACTATAAGGTCAACTAATGAGTCCTTATTGTAAAGTGTTACCTATTGTTCTTTAGAATTATTTTGCACTTTATTCTGTTTAATGCATTTTTTTAATGTTTAGGGCATATCTTGTAGGTCAATCACAGGAAAGAATACTTTGCCTTCGATCGCCAGCATCCATTTTTTGCTGCATATAATTGAATCTCCTTAAAAATACATAAATAATACAACCCCAAATCAGAAAAAGTTGGGACAGTATGGAAAACGCAAATAAAAAAAGAAAGTAGTGATTTCTAAATTTACTTTGACTTGTATTTCATTGCAGAAAATATGAACACAAAATATTTCATGTTTTGTCTGGTCAGCTTCATGTCATTTGTAAATATACATCCTTTCCTGTCATTCAGACCTGCAACACATTCCAAAAAAAGTTGGGACAGTAAAGCATTTACCACTTTGTAATGTTGCCATTCCTTTTCACAACACTTAAAAGACATTTAGGGACTGAAGACACCAAGTGATGAAGTGTTTCAGGTGTAATTTTGTCCCATTCTTCCTGCAAACAAGTCTTAAGGTGGGCAACAGTACGGGGTCTTCGTTGTCGCATTTTGCGCTTCAAAATGCTCCACACATTCTCTATTGGAGACAGGTCGGGACTGCAGGCAGGCCAGTCAAGTAGCCGTACCCTCTTCCTCCGCAGCCAGGACTTTGTAATGTGTGCAGAATGTGGTTTTGCATTGTCTTGTTGAAATATGCATGGACGTCCCTGGAAAAGATGTCTTCTTGAAGGCAGCATATTGTGCTCCAAAATCTCTATGTACTTTTCAGCATTAATGGTGCCATCACAGAAGTGCAAGTTACCTTTGCCAAGGGCACTGACACAACCCCACCATGACAGACCCTGGCTTTTGGACTTGTTGCTGGTAACAGTCTGGATGATCCTTTTCTTCTTTGGTCCGGAGCACACGGCGTCCATTCCTCCCAAAAAATACCTGAAATACTGATTCATCTGACCACAGTACACGTTTCCACTGTGTGATGGTCCATCCCAGATGCCTCCGAGCCCAGAGAAGTCGACGGCGCTTCTGGACACTGTTAACATAGGGCTTCCTTTTGGCACAGTACAGTTTTAACTGGCATTTGTGGATGTAACTACGTATTGTGGTACTTGACAAAGGTTTGCCAAAGTAGTCCTGAGCCCATGTGGTGATATCGCTTATAGATGAATGACGATTCTTGATGCAGTGCCGCCTGAGGGATCGGAGATCACGGTTGTTCAGCTTAGGCTTGCGCCCTTGTCCTTTACGCACTGAAATTCCTCCAGATTCCTTGAATCTTTTAATTATGTTATGCACTGTTGAAGGTGAAATATCCAAATCTCTTCCTATCTTTCTTTGAGGAACATTGTTTTTAAACATTTCAATAATTTTCTCACGTATTTGTTGGCAAACTGGCAATCCTCGGCCCATCTTTGCTCCTAAAGGACTAGACCTTTCTTGGATGCTGCTTTTGTACCAAATCATAATTACAATAACCTGTTGACATCATCTCTTTCAAATCACATCATTATTTAACCAATTTACCTCATTACTAGCCCTAAATTGCTCCTGTCCCAACTTTTTTTGGAATGTGTTGCAGGTCTGAATGACAGGAAAGGATGTATATTTACAAATGACATGAAGCTGACCAGACAAAACATGAAATATTTTGTGTTCATATTGTCTGCAATGAAATACAAGTCAAAGTAAATTTAGAAATCACTACTTTCTTTTTTTATTTGCGTTTTCCATACTGTCCCAACTTTTTCTGATTTGGGGTTGTAATAATTTATCATGTTTATGTTTTTTTGTGTGTGTGTGTGTTATAGCTTTGCAAAAACATTTCACATTTGATTTTGGTGTCAGTAAAAATATGTAGATGTTGGAGCCTTTCTCTTTAGTTCAAAGAGATAGTTCACCCAAAAATGACATTTCTATCATCATTTACTTATTATTATTGTTGAAATTTACTATTCAAAACTTATTTGAGGAGATGTTAGGTAGAATATTATACATAAGAGAGCCATTAATAACGTGTGACAAAATGTTTATTAAAAAAATCACTCACTAAATCATGTACTAAACGATCTTACCAAGCATGATCAGCCTTGGAGTAGAAAGAAGTCAAAGCCTGGTCTTTGCATCTGCTAGAGTTGTTGTGACCCACACACACACACACACACACACACACACACACACACACACACACACACACACACACACACACCACACACCACACACACACACACACACACACACACACACACACACACAAACACACACACACACACACACCACACACACACACACACACACACACACACACTCACACACACACATTCACACAACACACCACACATCAAACACACACACACACACACACACAAACTCACACATTTTGGTTTTTATGGTTTACGACTTTCCTAGGCGTAATGTTTTTATACTGTACAAACCGTAATGTACTATGCCCTACACTACCCTACACCTAAACTTAGGGTGAAACCCCATTTCTCTATCCTACCCCTTCTCCCTTCGTCTTAAAACCCCTACCCTTGTCCCCACGAAACCGAGTTAAGTGCTAGGTGTGAAAAAACATACCCCTATGAAATGAACGCCACTTTGGTTACGTTACGTCATCATACATCGTCGCTACTGCTGCTACGTCACCAAGCGACAAGTGTTGATCTCAAACTCTCCGTCTAAAAGTGTGTGTTTGTCGATTGCGTGATTTTTAGTGATTTTTTCTCCCGTCAGACAATGCGGACTGTTTGAGCAAACCAGCAATGTAACGTTAGCATGGAAAAATACGATTTTTAAAAATTTTCAATTAAGAACAAGGTTGCAAATATATATGTAATTTACAGGACTGTGTAGACACAAAACAAACTGTCGACATGTTTAAATAACTTATTTAAGCCGAAATTACTTTCCGGATGAATCTGGACGCAGTGTGTTCTGGGACCCCCCTTGGATTAAAGTAAGCTCGCAAAAATTCTTGGTTTTAAGGGCTATCTACCCCTTCCCCTTAGCCCCTACCCCCTCGATCAAAACGAGAATTGGGACAGCCCTTTCTCTCACGTGAACGCGCAAAACTAAGGGGAAGGTAAAGGGGAAGGTAAGACAGGAAATGGATTCACCCGTAGCCCTCAAGGAGAACGTGCATTTCTTCTTTTTCCCTCAAAAAATTGATCATGAAACCGACCATTCACCTGGGCCTCCGCTGGTTCGTCCAGCTCACCTTGCCCACGCTGGTCCCGTCCAGCTCACCTCGGTGAACTACGCGGTCCCAGTCCAGCTCACCTTTGCCTCGGCTGGTCCCGTCCAGCTCACCTTTGCCTCGGCTGGTCCCGTCCAGCTCACCTTGGCCCTCCGCTGGCCCTATCCAGCTCGCCTTCCACACCTCCAGAGCGCCCCCTGGCATCTGCACCTCCTGAGCGCCCCCCAGAGATGATGACTTCCCCAATAAATTTTTTGGGGGGCTACCCTCCATGGCCGCCTGAGTCCCCCCCTGATCCGCCATGGCCGCCTGGGTCCCGGAATGGCACCGCCCAGGAGGCCACCTGCCCTGTCTCCAGGTCCCTTGAGGCCTCCCAGAGCGCCCACCCCCCCTCCCCTTTCGATGTTATACGGCGCGGACGCGCCTATTGGGGGGGGGGGTAATGTCAGACTTTGTCTCCCTCTGCCTTGTGTTTCCTTACCCTTGTGTTATGTGCCCATATTTAGTCCTTCCTGTTTCCTGTCATCATTAGTTTATTAGTCCCCGTCCGTGTCTTGATTTAGTTCCAGGTGTGTCTTGTTAAGTCTCCCTATATATAGGCTGTTCTGCCCCATGTTTCCTGTCGGTTATTGTTAATGTCAATGGTAATGTCTGTTATGTTATACTCATCCCATATTATCCAACGTCATCTGTGTCTGTCTACCTCCGTACCAGTAAAGTCTTCAGTGTTTATTCTCATCCTCGTCTCCTCGTTCCTGGCTCCCCCGTGCAGCACCGTGACACACAGGCAGGTGATGATAATTGTCTCCAAACTGAACTTGTACTTTCCCTGGAGGACTAAACCTTTAGTCTATCCATTTTTTTAACATGACCATTTTACCTTGAATGTCAGCCACTTCCAGTTATTTTATCTGTACAAAGACCGCCTATATGCTGCATGATATTGCAAACTTGTATTTGTTAATAGAAAATGAATCAGATCTCTCACACATTTACAGGAAACAGCTTACATCTTTTTTGAAATATATAGTCAGTAGCACATTGGTGCCTACTGTATAACTCATTAAATGCCTGAGGCCAGTTGGTCCTGACTCTGGAAACCCCCTTACACATTGATAATACGCACGCATTAATCATTTCTGTTGATTATTACTTGTCTGAGGACAAATACCCAATTTTTGTACAAAAAAAATAAAAAATAAATAACATTTGTAAACTGCTGTTATAATTCTGTCTTTATTTTCCTCAAGCATTAATGCTTTGGATAACTTGTAAATGAAATGATTCTAATCAATTAAAATGACAATTAAATGACCAGTAAATACCAATATCCACCAAATGTGGGTCCACCAAATGGTGGTACATCACAACAATGGTGCCTACTGTATAACCCATTAAATGCTTGAGGCGTTGGCCTTGACTCTGGAAACCCCTTGTGCATGGACATTACATAAATACATTTTCTGTAGAATTTTACTTGTTTGAGGACAAATACCCCATTTTTATTGTAAAATGAAACTGTTATAACTGTAAAATGAAACTGTTATAATTATGTTTTTATTTTCTTCAAGTATTTACTATATACCAGTATTTAATACACAATTTCTAAGTTTGTGTTTTTGTCAGATCATATACCACTGTTTAGTTGAGCACCAGTATTTTTCCCCTGAGGTCTATAAGATATGGTTCCTGCCCACAACAAAACCCCAATATACTCAAGAATTCTCAGAATACTCTGACATTTAATTGGTACAGTTCACATTATCAGTTATAGGGGACTATATCCATTACCCATTGATCACTATCATGCAGTGGAATGTGTGAGAGATGTTTGCTCTTTCAGCATCACTGTACACATTAAATCAGGGGTCCCAAACCTTTATCAAGTAAAATACATGGGCCTGGTTTCACAGACAGGGCTTAGACTAAGCCAGGATTAGGCCATAGATCAATTAAGACATTTAAGTATTTTTTTTTTTTTATAAACGTGCCTTAGAAAAAAAACATTGCTGATGTCCATCTAGAGACAAAACAAAGGCACTGATATATTTTAAGATCAGTCAGTGCAAGTTGCTTTCAGTTGAAACAGCTCTGACTTACATTTTAGTCTGGGACTAGGCTCAAGCCTTGTCTGTAAAAGGCTTGTCTGTGTGTTGTTACATTTTAAGCCTGGCCTATAATAACATATGTAGTTTTATATTAATGTATTTACATCGTAAGGATGATTACATTGCAAAGTCATTATTTGAAATAAAATATTTTAATTTAGAAGGGACAGAAGATGTTTAGCTGAATTTTACCCTCTTATAATTGCTTCTTAGATTTACTTAGGTTAAACCTAATATTGCAGACCTTCTGTCTGACTGATCTTGGTTAGCATCAACATTGCTTGTACATGCACTTGGTAATATAATGCAGTCTTTAAAATGTCTAAATGTCCAAATCTACAAAGTTTTTATAATGCGTCTCTTTGTGTTCTCAGATTGGAACCGTAGGAGCCAGATCTCATTTTACAAAACTGAAATTGTAGACTGTACAGGAAGTTGCACAATACGTCGTTTTGATTCAGTATCCTCACAGGCAAAATCGAAATCCAACCTTTTGTTCTCTGAGTATTATGCAAGCTTCATGATTAAGGAGGATGTGTGTAGTTAATTTTTTCTTCAAGAGGGAAATACATTTTAGCATACTCTCACTTTTGCTGTTTCTTCTTGTTCTTTTTCCTCTTTCACTTTTGTGGTTAAGAATAGCTCTCCTTGTCTGTCTGACTTTTGAAATTTCTCCTGTAGATCAGTGATTGTTTGTGCTTGAAAACATCTAAGTTTTCACACGCTTTTCAGGTCAATGGCTAATCAGTTTTACAGTTTCTATGTATATGACACGATTCATCAGAACTGATTTTATCTCTTTTTTTGCAAAAAGGTTTGGGGTTTGTCTGCTAAAAAGGATGTGTGACCTCACGTCGGAGTCCCCCATACTCCTGGAAACCACACATATACAGACAGCAGACATGGTATACAAGCACTGATATCTTTTCTTTTACAATGTTAACATTGTTTTGTTGTTGTTGTTTTTTTTAACAGGTGTTCATAATTTATAGCAGAAAATACAATTTCAAACCATGCATTCTATTTTAAATATTTTATTGATTTTTTAATGTTGTTGTATATTGAAATGTAGCCATGAACTACACCGGGACCGTGATTGTTAGTGATTTAAACTGAAAAAAAAGAATATAAAAAGATATATTATCATATAGGCCTACAGTATGGTAAAATTATATCTTAAAAAAGTATAATTTAACTGTAAAATATTTGTTACCACTAAAGAATATGCATTTGTATTATTCTCAAGAAAGAAATACATTGTCAGAAAAATATTTTAAAACATTTTTTAAGTAAAAAGTATGAATTCCCTTATAATTAACAAAGAAAAGGACATTCCTAGAATCATCACATCACATTTATTTAGAATGAATTTTTATTTAAATGTTGTTATCATTTATGTAAATTGTAGTGTTTTCTGTTGTAATACACATTCAGTTAATGTTTATTGCATTCATTTTGTGTGATACGTCTTACCATAATGGTGTTTTGTATTTGTGTGAGTAACGCTGTACGTTTTTGTTATTATTGGCCAGCAATGATGAAGGCCTTAATCTGATGAACTTTAGTCCTTCCATTGTGTTATTAATAGCACATTTTACAGCAAAACACATTGTAACAGCTCAAATATGATAGCATATGAAAATAAAATAATTTCATTACATATACAGGTCCACCAAAATGCCATAATTATTGTATTTTTATAGCAAAGTTCTGGCAGCCACTGTTGTGATTTGTGTCTGTTAAACAAAAATATGTACAAGTTTATTTGAGATCTGTTAAGAATGCTCAGTGCAGCATTGTATTAATATAGTGATGATAATTGACAGCTGTGCCCTTTAAATCTGTTATTTCCTCTTAAATGTACAGTTAGTGACAGTCATTTAAGCATACAATGGCTTCTTCCCACACATGAAACTCAAACTAAGGAGTATATTAAGGTAGCCATTTTTTTAAGATTACTGCACAAACCGCTTGAAGTGGTAAGGGCAGAAAAGCATCAATGAAGATAAACAGGTTCCACAAGGATGATTGGAAATTCTGCTGATTTTCATTGGTGTAAAAATTTGACAGCTTATGTATAAGCAGTCATATACACACAAAAATAAATCAATATAAATGTATAAAGTGTGAGAACATTATAGTGGTCTTCACAGAAGTAAATATGGACTAGAAGAGAGATCACAATAATAACGTCTATGTACAGTGGCCCCAGAAAAGGTACTTGGATACTTTAGACATTAGTCTATGAATATCTGGGTTAAGTGTGCAAAGGTCTCCAAATACTGTTTAGGGCCATCCACAGTAGATTTGATCAAATAATAAATATGAACTCAATCTCCAGAAGCAAAGAATAAAAACATGCATGGATTTCAATTAGCGATTGACGGGAATTATAGCAGTTCTGGGAATTCTCACATGACTTGGGAAATTCTCCATTGTGTTTTTCAGGATGTCTGTTGTAATGACACACACACACACACACACACACGCACACACGCACGCACACACACACACACACACACACACACACACACACACACACTCACACACACACACACACACAACACACACACACACACACACACACACACACACACACACACACACACACAACACTCACACACACACACACACACACACAACACACACACACACACACACACACACCCACACACACACCTCTCTCTCTCTCACTCACACACACACACACACACACAGAGCAACTCTCTAAGGCATGAGCTACTGGAACTGTGAGTTAATAATACTAAAATGAGAACTCAGTCACTGATGATTATTATTTTAGATGGTTTTGGTTTAGCGTTTTAAGATCTTTTCCTAACTGGGACATTTTTGTATTAAAATTAAAATCTGAATCTGATTATTTCTCCTTTTTATTTATTTTTTTCCCTGTTAATAGAAACAGTTCCAGGGCCACAATTACTAGACCTGAGCCAATAACATAGTCATATTTCATTATTTGTAAAGCATGATTTAAAAAGATTGCCGTGCATGTCATTTTCACTGTTATTTGACATGGTTTCATAATGTATCTGCACATACTGTATGCAATTCATTAACTTTTTTCATTAATAAGATAAATAATGAAACCATGTATAATTTCAGTGTCTTACATTAGTCATTATTTGTTGGTTAAATACTTGAATTATTGAATATAATTTTAATACATATTGAGAATGAGTATGTGTCATTAATATTGGGTTATTTTAATATATTTTTTAGCTAACTTCCCCAAATCAATTTAGCCATACTTTATTCTGAGAATTTTTTTTACTATTCTTAATATGCAAAATGAAAACACAAACATATAATTATTATTTACTTCATAGCTTTATTGCCATTAGATTTGTTCTTCACATTCCAGTTCAAAACATTCAGTATCAAAACAGGCTTATAAATAAATAAAAAATATTAGGTTAAGGTTAACAAATATACTTCACACAGTCCTTAAACACAGCATACTTAAATAAATAAATGAGTATATTAATTTAACACACATGAATTATAAAGCAACTTTTTTTTCAAAAAGTTTTAGTGTCAAAGGTATTCATTCATAGAATGGTAATGTACTTTTTACAAAAAAGATGAAATCAGTTCATGTAGTTTGTTCCATTTGCTCAGTTCATTCAGAGTGCAGTGTCCCAAAGAGCTTGTCCCAGTGAGTGAAGTACGGAGCATAGTTGGACTTGAACTTCTGATGGTGGACATCATGGTGAGGAGCTCCTCCATACAGTCCAAAAGGCACCAGTCTGTGTGTCGCCCATGGCAGGTCATAGCCACAGTGGTCCTCAACAGACAGCCACATGTTCAGCACATGGAAAAGCATTTCTGTCATAGGATGAACCCCCAGTAACATAGGATTCACAGCAGCGAAGAAACCCAACGACAGAGTCTCCCAAGCCCCTGAGTACTCAGTGGTCAGAGCGAAGGTGGACGTGTATTTGTGATGCACCTTATGGAAAGTGCGGTAGAGCCAAGGTACTTTGTGATGCAGCAGATGCCATACAAAGTACTGGAAGTCAAAGAGAAGCAGGCAGGCAACAAGGTCCCAGATGACTCGCAGGAGCCCAGGTGCCATGGCTGAGTAGCTGACAGGTCTCCAGTACCAGTGCAGGACACTCAGTGGGAAGATGAACATGGCATGGTTGTAGAGCGAGAGTGCGAGGCAGCTCCACATCATCGTCCAAGACACGCTGGTTTTCTGTTGAATCTTGTATCTCCTTATCAGTGCTACCCTAGGTGATAGGGCATCCAGTACGACAAAAGGCAGGCAGAAGCTTAGGTAGACAGTAATTGAGAAGAGAACTGGAAAATATGGAGACCGTAGCACAGCCTCGTACTGCAGAATGCTTTGCCAGATGTATTGTAGTCCAAACATTGTCATTTCTTTTCAGTTCTGTTTCTGAATGGCAGCACATGTTCACCAAAGTGCCTTATAAAGAATACAGCCCCCGCCCACTTTCCACTTGCATGCGCTTCAACTCTCCTAAAATGGTTCTTCCTGTTGGAATTTCCAGAATATTTTGCGACTGTGTGAGATCTCAGAGAGAGTATTTTGAGAGAGTTTTGTCATTTTAATCAGATAGGTAACTATATAAATCCATAAATATAAAAATCCCGCAAGAGGCAAATAGAGACAGAAAATTGTTTGTTAGCCTATAAAAATACTATAATACAAAAGATGATGGAAAGACGATGATGTGTTGAATCACAGTGCAGAGAGAATAACTAAACAAACGGTAAGATCCAGAACCTGTAAACGAACTTACCATTAGGAGATGGCACTGTTTTTCTGTTTAGATAGCAGCTCAAACAGTTAATCTCGCCCAGTCCCACTTGATATTGATATTCCAAATTCCGATTTTTTTAAACCTGATAAAATATCTATTAATCCTACAAAATATGACAGTTAATATTCAATTTCCGTATGTCACTTTCGACTTCTGTAAGAGTATCTCCAGGAACAGCAATGAGACTTAAGTTATTCCAGTTTTATTAGGTGAACACCGCCATCTGCTGTTTTTAAGAGGTAAGTTCTGCTGCGACATCCGAGTTAGCAAGATTTTTTTTTTTTTTGAAACGCTCTGATTATACATTATACCCCCCTCTATATATAGCTATATATTGTAATATTTATCATAATTTGCACATTTTTTATTGGACAACTTGGAACCTACATTTTTTTCAATTAATTCATTTTCAAAATACCCCACATCATTAGGCACATATCAAACTTCAAGCTTCAGGCATTAAATAACTTTTATTATTTTCAGTTTTTGTTTTCAGATTTAGACACCTTTTTTTTCTCAACCACATAACGGACAAAATGGGATTGGTTTAAACGGGATTGTACACAGAACTTGTTATAAAACAAACATACACCCACTGGTCATGTGTCCCTCATAACAATTTAATGATAAAAATGTAATATTTATCAAATTTTATAGGACTGAGGCTAAAAAAACTGTCTATGGTCTCTTTATTTGTGTAAAAAAGATTAATATAAATTATATATAATATATATATATATATATTATATTATATATATATATATATATATACATATATATATATTAAATATATATAATTATATAAATATATATATAAATATATTTTATAATATATTATATTTAGCAAGAAATGCTTTCTTAATTGTCTTCCCTATTGTTTTCCAAATATATATATATAATATGAAGAATTTATTTGCATGTTAAATATTTGCATGTGCAATAAATGTTCAAATAGGATGTTTTTTATTATGTTATCATTTTTATTGTGTTAGTTAGCTGTATGTTTATGATTTTTTAACCTAATCAAAATAATCCAACTGCAGTTTGTTTGAGATTAATTGGAATGCGCAATAAAAAAACATGATTTTTTGAACATCATTTGCCTCAGTTCAAGCGAAGCAGGAGTGCATTCTTATCAGCATGAAGTAAACGTTAAATTAACATATGATCCATGCTGAATGATACAATACAACTTACTGAATGTATTGTCTCGTGTAATCACTCAATGAGTGTTTCAACCGCGGAAAGACAGCAGCTAGAAAACATTAACTGCAGAAAATCCATTGAGTGTCCATAAACTAGTGAGAAAAAATTACACTAATTGCTCTTTATTATAATTAATAAAAATGTATAGACAAAACGTTATTATGAAAATGGTTTATTATGAACTTGTACAAAACAATTCTTACTTTTAACAATAGGGTTAGGTTACTAACCCTGTATAGTTTAGTTAAGAAAAATTGAGAAAAAATACAGTGTACATTACCAGTCCAAAGTAATACGATTTTTAATGTTTTTAAAGAATTATCTTCTGCTCACCAAGCCTGCATTTATTTGATCCAAAAGCAGTAATATTGGGAAATATATCTACTATTTAAAATAACTGCTTTGCATTTGAATATATTGTAAACTGTGATTTATTCCTGTGATCACAGCTGAATTTTCAGCATCATTACTTCAGTATTCAGTGCCACGTGATCCTTCAGAAATCATTCTAATATGCTGATTTGCTGCTTAAGAAACATTTTCATCATTTTATAATTATAAATATTTAAAATGTTGAGTTGGGTTTTTTTTTTGGGGGGGGGGGGGTATATAAATTAATACTTTTATTTAGCAAGGATGCTTAAAATTGATCAAAAGTGATAAAGACATTTATAATGTAACAAAAGATTTATATTTCAGATAAATGCTGAACTGTCTATTCATCAAAGAGACCTGAAACATTCTACAACACTGTTTTCAACAATAATAATAATAAATGTTTTTTTGAGCAGCAAATCAGAATATCAGAATGATTTCTGATATATCGTGTGACTCTGATACAAAAAATCAGCTTTGAAATCACAGTAGTAAATTCATTTTTTATATATATTTAAATAGAAAGCAGTTATTTTAAATAAAAATAATATAAATAAAAATAGGCCTATTTCATAATATTACTGCTTTTGCTGTATTTTGGATCAAATAAATGCAGGCTTGATGAGCAGAATAGTATTCTTTAAAAACATCTGTTCAAAACGTTTGACTGGTAGTTTAGTGTCCTTAATCGCAGGCTTGTTAATTATTCCTGAATAATTCTCATTCCAGGCTGAACTCAAAAGCTGGCAGTCCTGTTTGAAGTGTTGACGTTTTCATTTTCCTGAACAACATTCACAAAATTCACTGTAGCCTGCAAGTTAATGTTAGATCTTTTGCTCCAACCACTGGTTAATGAGGTGATAGAAGTAAGATATATAAGTTTTAATATACTAACATTAGAAGTTACGGTAGGAATGTATAGCTAATGAGGGGTAATGTGAAGTAATCAGCAATTGTAGGATTTATTTATGCTTTTTTTGGAGTTATACTCTGATTTTCTGTCATGGTCTATGGACCCCCTGTATAAAACTCTAGCTCCGCCACTGGCACAGGGTGCTCACCCTGTGGTCTGTGTGGGTCCTAACGACCAGTATAGGGGCGGGGACACTATACTGGCAAAAAGCACAGTCTTTCGGATAAGATGTTAAACTGAGGTCCTGACTCTCTGTGGTCATTAAAAATCCCATGGCACTTCTCGTAAAGAGTAGGGGTGTAAACCCGGTGTCCTGGCCAAATTCCCTCCACTGGCCCTTGTCAATCATGGCCTCCTAATATTCCCCATCCACTTGATTGGCGCTATGTCTCTCTCTCCTCTCCACCTGTAGCTGGTGTGTGGTGAGCGCATCACTGATTGGCGCTATGCTCTCTCTCCTCTCCACCTGTAGCTGTGTGTGTGAGCGTCACTGCGCTATGCTCTCTCTCTCCGTAGCTGGTGTGTGGTGAGCGCACTGGCGCCATTGTCCTGTGGCAGCCGTCGCATCATCCAAGTGAACTGGTGGTGGTTGAGGAGAGACCCCCCCCCACATGATTGTGAAGCGCTTTGTGTGTACAATACACAATAAAATATAAATGCACATATAAATGCATCCTTAATTAATTCATGTATGATGCTTGAAAAAGTGGACATATTATAAAACATTCTATTCATAACAAAAATATGAGTTGCCATGATTCTGGTAAGTATATTTACTGAAACCATGACTATTTTATTATTTAGATTTAATTTTAAATTAAAATTATTAATAAATTAAGTTAATAATAAAAAAAAAAAATAGAAAAACGTTTTTCCCAAGAAAGGAACACAAATAAATGCTTACATTATTTGCAAAAAATAAAAATCATATTAACTATGCACATTTCATCAATAAATGTCTAAGTACAAACTCGGTGAAGTGCCTCAGGGACATGACAAAATGCTTGGTTTAAGACGTTATTATATGCTAAAAATATAAATAAAAAAAAATATATATATATACACACATATTTTTATTATTATACTGTATTATTATATATCAAATATAATATATAAATATATATATATATATATATATATATATATATACTGCCGTTCAAACGTTAGGCTTATACAATAAGAAACAAACAAACAAATAAATAAGTAAATAGAGCATTTGCAGGGGCAATATATATCTATTTTTATAAATACTCTATTTACTTATTTGTTTGTTTTTGTATAACTTTTGAACGGCAGTATATATGTAACTAGTATATTGCATGCATTATGGGTTTATGACAAACAAAAATCAAAAGTAATTGGAATTTAGATCAACACGTCTGCTTTCAGCGCATCACGAAAGCGAAACCTATCTCTGCCTTTTTAGTTTCGTTTTCGTGACATCGAATCTTTCAATACGCAGACCGAAGGGAAAGAACGCATTCTGAAATATAAGATGAGGTAGGAGTGAATAGAACCTACTGTAGATAACTCATTTAACCAAACGTGCAGTTTAAATGTAGCCTATTGACTCCGCGTGTGCTGACTAATCTGAAGCAAACGTGTCTAAAACACGCCTAAATCACCCCGTAGTCAATAGGTCATTTGCATGTTCCTCAGTTATGTATATCTCGTAGCAGTCATATTTTTTTCGTAACATATCTATCTAAACGTTCAATCTAAATCTGTTTCAACATCATTTCTTTTCCTCATGTCTCTAGCAACAAAGACATGGAAGCTAAGCTCGGGCAGCTGGAGTGTCTTTTTACATGGGGAGTAGAGAAATCAGATATAAGGGATTTGAACAGCTTACCAGACAAACTCCATGATAGGATCAGATTTGGTCCACAAAAGTATCATGCCACATATTTCAACCTTCTGGCTTTTATCAGCCACCTGGAGGGTAAAACTGAGAGTGCACTGGATTACCTTCAAAAGGCTGAATTGGCATTAAGGGAAGACCAGAAAAAGAAAGTCGATTTCCTTGTGACGTTCTCCAGTTTTGCATGGGTACACTATCACTTGCAGAGGCTAAATGATGTGGAAGATTACTTGAACAAGATAAAAAGTATATGCGAGGACATACCAGGTTCATCAGATTACTCCTGCAGCTTACCCGTAGTACATGGTGAGAAAGGCTGGAGCTTTCTGAGACTTGGAGGAACGTTCTATGAGCAAGCAAAAGAGAGTTTCTCTAAGGCTCTTGAGGCAGAACCAGACAACATGTTTTTTAATGTAGGCTGCGCAATAGTGCTTTACAGGATAGATGGCATGAACAAAGCAGAAGACGCTGGAACAGTCACCGAACAGCTAAGAAAGGCTCTCAGCTTGGAGCCCACAAATACTGAGATCATGGTACTTTTGGCTCTGAAACTCCAGAGGTCAAGGAGACAGGAAGCCCAGAACCTTATAAAAGAGGCCCTCAGGTTGTCTGCTGACGTCCCACAAGTCACCAGATATGTGGCTAAATATTTCAGAGCAGAGGGCTCCATTAAAGAATCACTGTCTGTCCTCACTAGGGCAGTGGAGCAGGCCCCAAACTCTTCCTTCCTGCACCATCAAATCGGCCTTTGCCATAAACAGCTGCTTATTCAGATGTTGGAGGAGAGGAGGCCCGGTAGACGCGTTCCTGCTGCTCAGAAATCTGCTAAGGTGGCTGAATGTATCCAGCACTTCTCAAAGTCTGTAGAGCTGAAGCCTAGCAATATTTATGCCAAAGTAAATTTAGCAGAGGCCTATGGGGAGAACCGGCAACTTGAACAGGCCGAGAAGATTTTCTGCAACCTGTTAGAAGACAAGGCTCTCAGTGAGTCTGATAAGCAGCACTGCTACACATCCTATGGTGTATTCCTGCTCTACAAGAAAAAGGTTGAAGACCAAGCCGTCAGTCAGTTCAAGTCAGCATACACGATTCCTATCGACAGCTACGAAAGAAAACAAGCTGGCAAGAAGCTCAGACTAATCGCAGAGAGGAATCTCAAGACCAGGCAGAAAGTCAGAGAAGCATTCGAGATTTTGGCTTTTATATCCTCTGAAGACAAGCAGGAGACACAAGCAAAGGAGTATCTGCGAAGAGCCCGTCAGCACTGCTCACATACTGATGAGCTGTCAAAAAACTTTGCTAAGGGACTGAAATTGTAACTTTCTTGTACATACTTTTATCAAAAAACTTGTGCACTAATTCGTTTACATTCATGCTTTTATCAGATGTTTTATCTAAAGAGACAAATGAAGAACACAATTCATAAAATCTAACCGTATTTGTAGTACACAATGTTGTGTATAACCTAGAACAGTACAAAAAAGAGGAAATAAAATGCAGAAAAGTAAATATATATGTATTGTCAGTGGCTGTATCAGAGCTCTGCAGCTTTTGATCGAATTGCTTGCTTGTGTTTATTTGTTGTTGTACAAGCATCTTATACATATATGAAGGCAATTATTGTTTATTAAATACTACTTTTCAATAAATGTTTATATAAATAATAGGAGTATTTAATAGTATTTAATGTAAATGTTTTTAAAATTGAGAAACATTCTGTGTTAGTGATGGTGATTTTGACTTTAGTGCAGTTGTTACACCATTAGATGGTGACAAGACTGTCTTTATGAGTGAGTCATTATATACAGTATATATGAATTATATATTATGTACAGTTGTATTGTCATTGTCTCTTAGTTAAAAGTGACAGTAAAACAAAGAAATACATATGCTTTGCACAGCCTTCATTTAACTACCAAATATTACTCTTCATTTTATGCAGCCTTAAGCTCTCTGTATTTTGCTATCTCTCTTTCCCTCTCTCTTCAGCCAAGGTTTCAGTTTTCATTCTGAGTTTGACACTCCCATCTCTAGGAGGGGTCAATAAAGCCTTCAACCTTCCTCATCAAGTAGATTCTGGAACATTGAAGTCACAGACGTCCTAGATAAGGTAAGTGCATGCCTACAATTACAAAGTTTTTGCAATTGGTCTACGGTGGTTTTAGCAAAACTATATTAATATTTAAGCTTGGATATTTCATATTTTCAAGAGGCAAAAAAAATACATTTCAAATTTTACAATTACATTTTTTATAAATTTACTTTTTTCAAAATATATTTTGGCCAGAATACATACATTTAAATAAAACATATTAAAATGACCAAAAATACATGGATGCTTTTGAAAACTTTTTTCTCTCCAGGTTATAGCCTAACCCTAGTGTAATCTGTTAACAACGCATATCATAAATCCGTATTTTTAGATAAGTAAATGGGTGTCACGTCATGAAATGTTTTCAATACGACGAATCTTAACGTGATCACAATTTAATAAAAACATTGTAAGTTAGTCCTATTCATTCCTAATGATTTCATTTTCCCGGTGATTCAAACAACGAATAAATGAAATAGAGAAAGCGAACAAAGAACATTATCAACTGAGCTTTTTGAAACTCTGAGTTAAACCATTGCGTCACAAAATGATTCATTGTTTCGAAGCGCTCCAACCGGATCACGTATCGCGAATTATTTGATTCAGAACGGGACTTCAAAAAAGCCCTTTACTTTTTAACATTTATTTGTCACCTTCAAGCCACCTTTTGAGATCGCTCGGCCTTCATTATCATTGTTATACCGACTATACGCAGATTTATATACATTCAAATAAATAAACCATATAAATTAACTCAACTATTTAACAACATTACATTATACTATATAACCAATACTAAAATGTTCAGAAAAACATCCCTGTTATTGCACAAGGCTCTGTTTTTGGAATTAACATTTTATGTGTTTTATAATAATTTTACAACTTTTAATGTATGCAATACAAATCCATTAAACAACAACACCATTTGATTTGAAGGTATCTAATCTAACCAACTGTAAAAAATATCTAAATATTATTACCTATAATGCACAAGGCTTGTTTTTTATGATTATGCCTTTATTGTTTTTATATACAGTACTGAAAACCTTTTTTATATGTTTTATTTACTTTACTTATATCATTAAACTCTGACACAGTTTCAGATAAAGGTGTCAAACCAACTGTAAAATATTCAGAATATTATTCCCCATAATGCACAAGGCTTGTTTTTATGATTATGCCTTTATTGTTTTATATACAGTACTGAAAATGTATTTTTGTTGTGTTTTATATACTCTACCTACTTAAATTAATTAAACTCTGACACCGTTTGAGATAAAGGTATCAAACCAACTGTAAAAATATCTAAATATTATTCCCCATAATGCACAAGGCTTGTTTTTTCAGATTATGCCTTTATTGTTTTTATATATGGCACCGAATCCGTATTTTTAATATCTTTAACATACTGTTCATTAAACTCTGACACCGTTTGAGATAAAGGTCTCGAACAAACTGTGAAAATCTCTTCTATTACTCTTTTCTATTTCATTTTGGGTTGACTGTAAAATAGACATAACAAAGTAAATAAATAAATAAATAAAAAGAAAAAAGAAACAAAGCCCTTAATTTAGAACCTCGTGATATTTTGCTTTGTTTTCAAAACAATATTTCTCTGATAAACAAAAAGTACATTATTCATATGTTAATTATCCTAGCAAATTTTTATATTGATAAATAAAAAAATTGAAATAAGCCATCATATATTACCTTTTGTAACACTGAACTTAAAATATACGTTGAAACCCGTTCTAATATGAGATCAGAAAATAAGAAGCTTATAAAAACAATGCAAATATTAAAGCTTTTCAAATTTATGTAACTGCCCTAATGTTATACAGCCATTTTTTACTGGTATTTTTATTTTAATGTATTATATTTAAATTTGTTATATATATTTATATTCAGATCTTTCATTGTAATGGCAGATAAAAGAACATATTGATTGCCACTGAAGTAAATGTACTGTACCTATACATGGGAGTGTGATACAAATGCTCATTTTAGAAGAAATTAACAAATACATTTTCAGTGCTGTATATAAATACAATAAAGGGAATATCCTGGAAAAAAACAAGCCTTGTGCATTACATGGAATAATATTTATATATTTTTACAGTTAGTTTGATACCTTTATCTCAAATGGTGTTGTTGTTTAATGGATTTGTATTATTGCATACATTAAAAGTTGTACAATTATTATAAAACACATAAAAGCTAATGCCAAAAACAGAGTATTTTGCAATAATAGGGATGTTTTTCTGGACATTTTAGTATTGGTTTCATGGTATAATGTAATGTAGATAAATTGTTTAATTAATTTATATGGTTAATTTGTATTATATATTTTTTTTATTAACCCTTGCACAACGTAAAGGGCATATATTTATGTCTATCTGAGTTAGTTACGGCTCAAAACATAACAGGCGTTAAGAGTTTCATTGAAATGAAACCGAATGTCTAATGAATGTCAAACGTAAAACTAACTTTACCTCCGTCATCTAGCGAGGTTACGTTGGTTTTGTTTTCGATATTCGTGACACATTCAGCGATAAACGGCAATAACTCCAAAACGGCTTTCCCCAAAAAATCTAAACAGTGTGATCGTCAAAAGGGCAAAGCTGGTCATGTTTCACAGCCTTCTTTTTCATAGTTTTCGCTCGATGTAATAAGCACTAGCCCGCGCAAGCCGTCGCAATGTGCATTCAGCCGGGAGGGATCGCTCTCTGCGGTGCTTTCAGTAAGGGACCGTGGGGAAAGTGCACGTTTTCTTCGTTTTTTGCTATAGCTCAGTGGGCAGTGTTTTTGTTATAGCTTTTTAGTTAAAGGGCCCATAGACAGCGAGACCAGTGCCAATCAAGAGAGGGGGACAGTGTACATCTTTCACAACCTTCCATTTTACACCTACTGGTAGAAAAGGGAAATAAATGTCCAAAATTATCCATCTTTTTGTAATAACTTTTTTCAGCAGGAAGATAGAGACGTGAGATCAGTGTACATCCATCGAGTGGGACAGTGTACAACTTTCACAACCTTCCATTTTACCCCTAGTGGCTGATTAGGGAATTGCATATCCAAAATTATCCTTCTTTTTGTAATAACTTTTTTCAGCAGGAAGATAGAGACGTGAGACCTTTGTCCATCCATAGAGTGGGACAGTGTACAACTTTCACAACCTTCCATTTTACCCCTAGTGGCTGATTAGGGAATTGCATGTCCAAAATTATCCTTCTTTTTGTAATAACTTTTTTCAGCAGGAAGATAGAGACGTGAGAACCTGTGTCCATCCATAGAGTGGGACAGTGTACAACTTTCACAACCTTCAATTTTACCCCTAGTGGTTGATTAGGGAATTGCATGTCCAAAATTATCCTTCTTTTTGTAATAACTTTTTTCAGCAGGAAGATAGAGACGTGAGATCAGTGTACATCCATCGAGTGGGACAGTGTACAACTTTCACAACCTTCCATTTTACCCCTAGTGGCTGATTAGGGAATTGCATGTCCAAAATTATCCTTCTTTTTGTAATAACTTTTTTCAGCAGGAAGATAGAGACGTGAGACCTGTGTCCATCCATAGAGTGGGACAGTGTACAACTTTCACAACCTTCAATTTTACCCCTAGTTGTTGATTAGGGAATTGCATGTACAAAATTATCCTTCTTTTTGTAATAACTTCCATAGATGTACACTTACGTGGTTTGAACTACAGCTCTCGACCTGTAGTTAGAAGCATAGTTTCTTGTTAGTATGATACATGGGCTTAAATACATATGCTTTTGAGCACAACAAGCAAGCGAACATGCAGTACTATCTATATATTCCATTCTATCTAAATATAAATGCAGTTTAATAATGTATTTTTGCACATCCATTATAAGAACCATTTTTAAAATGTGCGCATGTGCATAAATGCCTGAAGGAACCCAGGCGTATGAGGGAACCTGCGATGAATCAAACATCAAACAAAGCACAATGACAGGGAATTAAATATAGTAATTTATTCAGTAGTTGCCATGTTCAATACATCGCATCTTAGAGATCTCTAATCAGTTAAAAATAGAAAGTTATTCGTCCACCACATGTGTGTGACATCATTAACAATGGTCATATGTTGCTGAACCAATGTGGTTCCAATAGCAGAGATGCGACCGTGTTCGGGAAACAGTCGTGACTAGTATGTTTCCACAACAATTCATCGTACTATGGTGGTTAATCAGCGAGTTATGAACCCCCCCCCACACACACACACAAATCGCACCCTGTATATATATATATAACAATTGAGAATGACTTTTAGCACTTTTATTTTCTTCACTTTTACCAGATATGGATCCGGACAGAACTCTGAGAACAAAACTTCACCAGCTGGAATGCCACTTCACCTGGGCTCTGATAAAAGATGATATAGATCTAAATGATCTTCTCAATAGACTGGATGAACAGATGAAGTTGGACCTCATAAAGAAAGAAAGTCTTGCCCGAACTTACAGTGCTCAAGCATATGTTCAGTTCCTTCTGGGGTTTCACAAAAAGGCACATGACAACCTCATGACATCTGTGAAGCTACACATGGAATGCCATGGGGATGAATTTCACAAGGCACTCATTGTCACTTATGGAAACCTTGCCTGGTTAAGCTATCATATGAGGAACTACCCAGAATGTGAAAGCTATCTGAAGAAGCTTCAGGAGATAAATGAAACCTTTCCAACTGAGTTTTCATCTGTTCCAGAGGTGCTTGGGGAGAAGGGATGGACTTTTCTTAAATTCTCACACAAATATTGCGATAGAGCCAAACAATGTTTCAAGAAGGCTTTAGATCTGGAACCTGAGGAAGGTGAATGGAATGCTGGTTATGCCATTGCTCTGTATCGCACAGAATACGAGATTTTAAATACTTACGAGGATTCGCCTACAATAAAGCAACTGAGAAGGGCCATTGACACGAATCCAGATGATGACGTTCTCAAAGTCCTCTTAAGCATGCGACTGATTGTTTACAAGAGGGTCGGAGAGGCTGAAAGCTTGGTCGAGAAGGCTTTAGAAAGATCTCCAGATCACCCACATGTCATGCGATATGTTGCGAAATACTTCAGAAAACAAGGAAGTGTGGACAGGTCAATTGTTCTTTTGAAGCGAGCGCTTAAACGCTCACCCAATTCAAGTTTCGTACACCATCAGTTAGCTCTTTGTTATAAAATGAAAAAAATCCAAGTGCTGCAGGAGGGAAGTCACCATGCAAAAGCGTCAAGAGTTCAACAGATTCGCGATCAATGCATCTATCATTTAGAAAAGGCCACCAGCTTGACAGCCTCCTTCATTTCTGCAATGAGCGATCTAGCGCAGCTGTACGGAGAAAACCACGACATATCACGGGCTGAGGAGCTGTTTCAGGTCACATTCAAAGCAGCCGAAGAGAAAAACGACAATCTACATGTGGTACATTTTTATTATGCCACATTCCAGCTGTACAGCCACAGATGTGAGCAGTTAGCTATCAAACACTTCATGGAATGTCTGAGGATGAGCCCGGACTCGATTGAAGGGAAGAAAAGTGGCTACAATTTAAAGAAGATCGCTGACAAACGGATTAAGAGAAACTCGCTGGAAGGGGAGGCATATGGGACACTAGGGTTCCTTCATAAGATAAAAGGGGAGAAACATCAAGCCATTGAGTGTTATGAGAAAGCTCTGAGTTATGAAGACAATGATGAGTTCCTCAGTAACCTTAGTGCACTCAGGCTGTCCTTACAGTAAAGTCATCACATATTATGGGCTTACACTATCAGATGTACATTATGCAATATGCATTTGGGTGTACAACATGTACTGACACTTTATGTTTATTTATTCTATAACTGTTTAATGGAGATTAAGATAAAAATGATTAGAAAATATCTAATATATTGCATCTTTATGTTTATGTTCTAAGATTAATGGCTAAAAATATTTTACAGTATTTCTAAACTGTCATTACCCAAAAGGGACACTTTACACTAAGAGCTTAAAAGTAGAAATAAAGTTAATTAAATCGTATAATGCATATTTAGTTGTCTGTTTTTCTTAAGCATTTTTTTTTTATCAAAACCTATTCCACAAGTAATGTGGGCTTATAAACAGGCAAATAGCTTCTTTTCAGATCCCTATGTGAGAAAAATGATTGTAAGTAATTTTATGCTATACGTTCCCCCATGAAATAAAAATATTTCAGGTACTGGTAAAATAAAACATTTACATTTAAACCTATGATCCAACCCACACCTCAATCATTAGACAGCAATACAATGTAAATGACAGCCAGACACAAGGACATTCAATTGTGTCCTTAATATTTAACTTGTCAGCTGCAGAGTGTAACACGTGTGTATTTGATTACATTGTGAGGTGTGGACTGAGTGGATCACATTTCATTCTGCCACAAAGTCTGCACTGTATTAAAAGTAAATCTCTCTACACTGTTTATTTTTTATATTATTATTTTTTTATGGAGACATGCAGCACTTAAACTCATGTTGTTTTTTCTTGTGACACAATTTCTGCCGGTCCTTAATGAAAAGGCTATGCCATAAGTCTATTGCATTTACCATTGTTCTTTATAACAATATTGAAATATTTTAGCATCATGATGACAGGTTTTGCAGCTCTTCTGCAAGTACACAAAATGCATATAAAATAAACTGTTATAATATAACCATGATAATATGACTTAAGTCTAAGTGGACCACAACAACAGTTTTCAAAATGTCTTATTTTGTGTTCAATAGAAGAAATAAATTCATACAGGTCTGGAACAGCTTGTGGGTGAGAAAGTTATGACAGAATTTTCAACTTTGGGTGAACTGTCCCTTTAAGCTTCTTACTCAGTTCAGCTGAAGACAAACCAATAAATAACTCAATAAATAACTGACAGCTGGATCACATGAGTTATGAGAAAATAGGTCAAAAATAGCGCATTAATCTTGAGCACAACTGTGATTAGCCCAAAGGCAGGCTTACAAATATATGATAACGTTTTGGTATGCCACATGTCTTTCATCACCAAGTGCTTGCTGAGAAGGCCTGGGTCGTTATGTTGCCATGAAACTTTTATAGATGAGTGGAATGCAGGGTTTATCAGCAATTTGAACAAGCAAAGTACAATTACTACATATGTAATTTATTTTAGGATGTCATGAGTAGCTCATAGAAAGCATGATGTTTCTGGATTTTAAATGCCTTTTGTGCATCTCGGAAAGCGAAACTGGCAGGCAACTGAGCGGGCATGACGCGTTTGTCAG
>CM049808.1:10130208-10360524 GCA_027422405.1 Ptychobarbus kaznakovi | reverse complement strand
ACAGGTTTGTCCCTGGCTCATGTGTCTGAAATGGTCGTGCTGCGATGGATATCCTTTTTTTTACTGCAGTGGGATGAAAATCATGCAGACCAAAACAAAAACAGATTTTTCTGAAACCTTATTGTATGGCAGGTAAATTGTGAACAGTGTTAAAAACGTTAACAAAACAGAAGTAAAGAATTATTTTTGACCCAGGGTGAACTAATTAAAGAAAGCAAAGCCCTTTTGGTCGTTGATATCAGACCACTAGGTGCCGCGAGTGACCAAATCAGTAGCCTATTAAGAGGCTCATTCACTCACTTGAAAAGAAAAGTTTGATTATGTGGACCAAAGTATATTTGTAATAGTTGTAGTTATAAAGATATATTTTTATTTTTATTTTGGCAGCTTGACTCTCATCTAGTGCATTTTGGAGATGTCCATCTTTGGCTACTCACCTCCTTCAGGAAGCCAATGAATCTGTTTAAAAGTAGGTGGGCTTCAGGAGACAAATTAACTAACAAGAAAATGCTGTTTTTGTGGGCATTAGAGATGGCATTATGAGAGGAATTGTGGATTCAAAAAAATATCCAGGCATATTCAAATATTTAAAAATGTTTATTAATATTTTACATGTTTTTCATATGCCATTGAGTAAAATTGAGAAGGATTAATAACTTAAATTATTGATTTTATAAATAGCACAGATTAAAATTCAACATTTAAATGCCAATAGTCTTTTTCATTATACAGGGTTGTGATTCTCTTTGTTTCAGCCTTTCCAAATTAATAAAGTCAAAAGTAAATAGAGCCATAGAGTCTAGAGAAACTGTGGAGGCAATAATGCCCATCACAACCACAATACTGTCCCTTCTTGGCATCAACCTCACTAATCAATCACATACTTTTTTTTCAATGATCTACCAGCCAATTTAATTTGAAAGATTAATGTGTTCTCATTGTGTATAGTATAGGTATAGATAGTATATTATCACAATACTACATAATCTGCTGTTAAAATATATCTGTGAGTTTGACATTACATGATAAATTATGAATCTACAATACCTACTTACATAGATAAACCTATTTAAACTTGTCCTTGACGTATCTCCTGTTACTATCCTTATCCTCCCACTTACTCTCCAGCGTCTTTCCATGTTTCCTTCCCCCCTCCTTGCTCTCTATCCACCCATCCCTCTCTTTCTCTTACCTGTTCTCTCTGTCCCTCGCTGTCCAAGGTTTTTTTATTTACTCCTCTTGAATAATACATGTCCTTACCTCTTTATTTCTCTCCTGCAGGGTTTTTGGGACCGCTATTCTCCCTCGTCGTGTGAGCTGAGGTCATTCTGTAGAGGAAGAAGACACTATCACGAGTTAATGATGACTGGAAGCCAAAAACTGTTCCTGTGCCTCAGTGTTCTTCCAGTTTTAGTCTTATTCACAAATACTATAGCTTTCTCTGCAAATCTAAATTATTATCTGAAATTATCCTGCATTAACACATCTCATACAATGCTACACACAAGGTCACAGGATATTTTTTTTACCCCCCAAAAAAGTATTCATCTTATTATAACCACAATACTTTCTACTTAATTTTATGAGTTTTAAGAAGATTTAAATAAAAACGTATCAAATAAATGCAATACAATTTTATTTATGGTCGTATTAAATCTTTTCACTTTTAGTGGTTTAAATATTTTATAGTTTGTACTATAGTGTGTGGATACTGGGCTGCTATTGTCAAATAATTAGTAATTGTAATTTTATGGTAGGCCATGAGATGGTAGCAAAGACTTTTTTAAGCAAAGTGTCAGGAAATATTATTTGCTCTTTTTTTTACACTTGCCCTCAATTCGTATGTAGATGGAAGTTGAATGTATTGTGATGCTTAGCTTATAGGCTACTCTCTTGTTCTCTTAAGGTGCGTTCACACCAGACGCGAATGAAGCGTTACGCGCGAATAATTTACATGTTAAGTCAATGCAAATACGCGATAGACAATCCTACGGCACTATTCGCGCGAATGAGGCGGCGCGAATTACGCGGCACCGAATTGAGCGTTTGACGCGCGAGTTGAAAAGCGCGAATCTGAATACTTTGGCGGATATTCGCGTCGCGTTAACCAATCAGGAGCTTGCTCTAGCAGTGACGTGATTATGAGCGGAGGCAGACAATCCGAAACAACAATGGAGGACAAAGTAATTGTGGTTGTTTGTGGGTACCCGGAGCTGTACGATACATCTTCGTACTTTTACAAAAACAGGAATACATTTTGCAACGAGACTGGAGCTGCCTGGCAGAAGCCCCTCCTATGACGCGAATTCGCGTCTGTTGTGTAGTGAATTTCACGCGAGTGAAAGCGAGTAAACTCAATGAAGCGAGTTGAGTGTTCAAGTAAAGTGTTCAAGCGCCCAACTACGCGCGATTTATTCGCTTCATTCGCGTCTGGTGTGAACGCACCTTTACACAGATGATATTGTCCTGTTTGACATCCCATTACCACAGTCTGTCAAAATACTGCACACCCATTTTTTTAAAGAGTCACGCCCATAAACATCTGACGTCATTACGCACAGTCTAGACGCCAATAAAATAAATGCCGTGAAGAGCGCGCGGTTCGTTCTGTGAGCGTTATCTTGGCAACTTGAATGGCTCTTTGCTTGTAGATGGGATGTTATTTATTTTATCACAGATTGAGCCATAAAATCAGTACAACATATGTGTGTAGTTATTACATATCATGTAATTAACTGGAGCTTGGATATCTGATGGATAATGAGAGCAATATCTTTCCAGAACCAAGGACAGCTCTCAACAGCCAGTATGATTTCGACGCTGACGAAGGATCGCGTGCAGGGACTCATGACTAGTTTGACATCTGAAGTGATGGACGTGCGTCTTCTTAACAATTTGCACGACACCACTACAACTTTGCCGACGCCAAGTTTCATAGATAACGAGACCAGCTGCGGAGAGCCGATTTTGAGTTACGGACATGTTGAGAAAGTGCTCATCGGAGGGGTTCTGACCTTGCTTACCTTTTTAACAGTTTGCGGGAATTTGTTGGTGGTCATATCAGTGTGTTTTGTGAAGAAACTGAAGCAACCTTCTAATTACTTAATCGTTTCTCTGGCCATTGCAGACCTGTCGGTCGCGGTGGTCGTAATGCCGTTTGTCAGTATTACTGATCTCATAGGAGGACAGTGGATCTTTGGTCGTGTTTTCTGTAATGTTTTTATTGCCATGGACGTGATGTGCTGCACCGCTTCAATAATGACACTATGTGTCATAAGCATAGACAGGTAGGTTTCCCAGATATAGGTGCTGTAATTAAAAATAGATGCAGGCATAATTTAGTTAAACTGATCAATGGTAGATGACTGTATACTTTAAGTGTTTAATTTAGTCTGTATATTATATGTACAGGACCGGGGTAAGTTGTCACATTTTTACTCGATATAAAATTTCTCAGCGTGATTTATTTTTGAAAATCAGTTTCTGTATAGACTCATATTTTTGCTTGACTACAAATAAGCTACTGAACATTTTCACCATCAAAATACTTTTTGTGGGTCATACCTGTACGTTTCACAATAGAACACGCCATAAACAGCCTAATTTAAACACATTTTCTGGAAAAATGTAAACACTAAAATAATCATGAAATGCAAAAACAATTTATAAAACCAGGGAAAAAAAAGTTTTATATAGAAAAAATGTAATTAATCAGATCATTAGTCAAACCATATATGCATATATTTATATATATATATATATAGAGAGAGAGAGTGAGATAGTAAATTTAAATGACAGCATACACTAAAAAAATCTAAATTAACATCACTCAATTTAAAACACATTAAGTTATTTTCAAGCCCTAATTGTATGGGTTAAATCAGGTAGATATATATATTCAATATAAATCTCAATTAAAGGTTATCACTTTCTACAGTGTATGTAACATTTTTGAAAAACACAATTCATAAGAACCTTGTAGTTCAAATATCCCTTTTTATACAGGCACATCTAAAAAAAAATAGAATATGGTGAAAAAGTTCATTTTTTCTTGTAACTTATTTCAAAAAGTGAAACTTTCATATATTTTAGCTTCATTACATGTAAAGTAAAACACAAATTTGGATGATAAGAGCTTACAGCTAATGAATGTCAAAAATCAGTATCTCAAAATATTAGAATGTTTACATTTGAGTTTCAATAAATGACCATCCATACAGTATAAATTCTGGGTATCTCTTGTTCTTTGAAACCACAATAATGGGAAAAACTGCTGACTTGGCAATGGTCCAGAAGACGATCATTGACACCCTCCACAAAGAGGGTAAGTCACAGAGGGTCATTACTGAAAGGGGTGGCTGTTCAAGGAGTGCTGTATCAAAGCATATTAAATGCAAAGTTGACTGGAAGGAAGAAATTGGGTAGGAAGATGTGCACAAGCAACAGGGATGACCACAAGCTTGAGAATACTGTCAAGCAAAGCCGATTCAAACACTTGGGAGAGCTTCACAAGGAGTGAACTGAAGCTGGAGTCAGTGCATCAAGAGTCACCACACTCAGACATCTTCAGGAAAAGGGCTACAAAGCCACTTCTGAAACAGAAACATTGTCAGAAGCATCTTACCTGGGCTAAGGAGAAAAAGAACTGGACTGTTATTCAGTGGCCCAAGTCCTCTTTTCAGATGAAAGAAAATTTTGCATTTCATTTGGAAATTAAGGTCCCAGAGTCTGGAGGAAGAGGAGAGGCACAGAATCCATGTTGCTTGAAGTCCAGTGTGAAGTTTCCACAGTCAGTGATGATTTGGGGTGCCATGTCATCTGCTGGTGCTGGTCCACTGTGTTTTCTGAAGTCTAAAGTCAACACAGCCATCTAACAGAAAATTTTAGAGCACTTCATGCTTCCTTCTGCTGACAAGCTTTATGGAGATGCTGATTTCATTTTCCAGCAGGACTTGGCACCTGCCCACACTGCCAAAGGTACCAAAAGCTGGTTCAATGACCATGGTGTTACTGTGCTTGATTGGCCAGCAAACTCGCCTGACCTGAACCCCATAGATAATCTATGGGGTATTGTCAAGAGGAAGATGAGAGACAACAGACCCAACAATGCAGATGACCTGAAGGCTGCTATCAAAGCAACCTGGGCTTCCATTACACTTGAGCAGTGCCACAGGCTGATTGCCTCCATGCCACGCCGCATTGATGCAGTAATTGATGCAAAAGGAGGCCCAACCAAGTATTGAGTGCATAGAAATGAACATACTTTTCAGAAGCCTGACATTTCTGTTTAAAATATCTTTTTTTATTGATCTTATGTAATATTCTAATTTTCCGAGACACTGAATTTTGGGTTTTCATTATCTGTAAGCCATAATCATCAAAATTTCAAGAAATAAGGCTTGTAATATTTCAATCTTGTGAATGACCTTATAATATATGGGTTTCACTTTCTGAAATGAGTGACAAAAATATTGACCTTTTTCAAGATATTCAATTTTTTTTAGATGTACCTGTATATATTCAACTATTGTCTGCATGTATTTGCAACAAGCAACAAAACTTGTTTAACTAAAAACCTTACTGTGCTATTTACATATTTTATAGCTATTTATTCATTATGACAACTAGCCCTGGTCTCTTTTCAAGGAGATATTTCAAGCTTAGATTGTACTATTCCAAAGAAGGACAAAGAAAGTCACCACCAATGCATTTATGATTTCTTTCACAGTGATGCACTTTAACAGTCTCCTTTTCCCCCCTTCTTTCATTTTTCCCATCCTCCGCTCCATTTTCTCAGGTACCTGGGTATCACTAAGCCATTGACGTATCCCGTGAGACAGAGTGGAAAGTGCATGGCCAAAATAGTGCTGTCTGTATGGCTTCTCTCTGCCTCCATCACCCTACCCCCACTGTTTGGATGGGCTCAGAATGTCAACGATGACAATGTGTGTCTGATCAGCCAGGACCTGGGCTACACTATCTACTCCACTGCCGTGGCCTTCTACATTCCCATGTCCGTGATGCTCATTATGTACTACCGGATATACAGAGTAGCAAAGGTGAGTGCTGCCAAACACACAATTGCTGGTTTTCCCAAAGCCGAAGACGAGCAAAGCGTGAACTGCGTGACTGCGGTCCTAAAGCTGCAGAGGGAGGTGGAGGAGTGTGTGAGCTTTTCTCGCCTTCTCAAAAATGACCGTAAAAACATCTCCATCTTTAAAAGAGAGCAGAAGGCAGCGGCCACCCTCGGGATTGTTGTGGGGGCTTTCGCCGTATGCTGGCTGCCCTTCTTCCTGCTTTCTACGGCACGGCCATTCATCTGCGGGGTGCAGTGTAGCTGCATGCCTTTGTGGGTGGAGAGGACACTGCTTTGGCTGGGCTATGCTAACTCGCTCATCAACCCCTTAATTTATGCATTCTTCAACAAAGACCTCAGGACCACGTACCATAACCTCATCCGCTGCCGCTATCGGAACATCAACCGCAAGCTATCGGCAGCCAGCATGCACGAGGCTTTGAAACTAGCTGAGAGACCTGACCTGGTGCTGTAGGCTGTCTGTACCCTTCGTGTCTCTCTAGGGACTGATGCAGTCACACAGAGGCTGAGAGACGTTTTTGATTAATTCCTTATTGCTATCACAGAAGAGCTTTTCTCTCATTTCAATTAAGTCAAATTGCAATGACTTCAATTAAGGAAAATTAGAACGGTTGTAAAGCTTCATGAAATGTTTTATAAAATGCTTTATAAATTAGATCTTATTGGTGTAAAATGTGCTTGATGAAGGAGCAAAATAAAATCAAAATCAAAGTACGATGAATACACAGTATAATGTTCGTATTTCATAAAGTATTATTTAGTGTTTATTCCTTAGCAATGCATATTACAAGTTAAAAACTAAGTTTTGATATTTTTCCGATAAGAAATGTAAAAATATATTCATGGAACATGATCTTTACTTTATATCCTAATGATTTTTGGCATAAAAGAAAAATAATTTTGACCCTTACAATGTATTGTTGGCTATTACTACAAATATCCCCATGCTACCTATGACTGGTTTTGTGGTCCAGGGTCACAAACAGTATAAGTAATAATTCTTAATAACCACGAACCTGTGGTGGCATGAAATAAATATTTATTTGGACATAGATTACTTAAAATGGATAGTTTACCCATAAACCTAAATTCTGTCACCATTTACTCACCCTCATGTCATTCCAAACCTGTGTGACTTTCCTCAGTAAGTCGCAAAAGTCATATTGGACCATATTGACTTTCATCATATACAAATATTTAAAGTTGACAGGTTTTGAACAACAGGAGGGTGAGAAATAGAACACTAGAATAAAGTATACAGTGTATTAGCAATCATAAAGATGTTTTGAACACTCCACTTTGCTGCAGTCCCGTCCCTTCTGCCCTCCAAATCACCATCAGTGATTGCTACTAATAATGTGACAGCAAGCTGAGTGTCACACCAATAGTAATATTATTAGAAGCAAGGCATTTATTGTCTTCTAGCTGTGAGAAAGACAGGGGTGAGCAGGTGCCTTTAATTTCTGTCAGCATGCTTCGCCAACAGATGGTAAACAATACATCAACATGTACTTAGCGGCCCTGCGGACTCGACGTTCTTCGATATGAAACGTCAATATGCATATGAAGTTACAATTAATATTAGAAGAAAAAGCACTGAACATGATTGATGAGTTAAGATTAAAATAGGTTGTTAAAAGTCATGTGGTAACAAAAATAGTAGATTCGGGCCAACTCTGAGAAAACATAGCAGACTGCTCTAATTGTAAGCCAGTTAAGCTATTATATAATAAAAACAAGAAGATGAAGAACTATTCAAATTAAATACAATATTATAATTAATTTTAGAAATACTTTTTAAAATACAATTTTAAGAAACTATTACAAAATATATAAACAAATATAACAAAAACAAAACAAAATATACAAAGGTAAATGCATAGTATAAAACCAAAGGAACACCAATGTTAACATTGCATTTCATGGGCAATAAGCAATAAATATATAATCAAATCTATAATGTGATATAAAAATATAATAGGTGAAAAAGTAGATTCACTTTAAGTGAGCGTGAGTTGACAAATGAACATGGAGAAATAAATAGTTAACGTTGACAGATAAAAAAAAAAAAACTTGAATATTGACCAATACTCAATATTGTCCTTATGCATTCCTACCTAATAATAATAATATGCCTGAAAGAGAAAAGATGGAAGTGTGTCATTAAGATGCTGAGGGCAACAAACAAACTGCTGAGGTCAATTAATTAGGATTAATTAAAAAAAGGACAAAAAAAACGTTTGTTTGTGCGTTGTATGTGGACTATTATACATGAATCCACATTATGCTTTTATTATTGGCCTGATACTCATTGTATAAGTATTTGAAAGAAATGCTTTGAATGCATCCATGTTGAGGACACATATTGTCCTTTGTTCTATACAGAACGGGAAATGAATGGGGATGTCATCAGCGGAAAGTGTCAAGCTTCTAAGACTAAAAAGCAAAAGATGTTAGGAGTTGCAAAATCAAAGAAAAACAAGAACGCTTTTCCAAGTGTTTCAGAGAATCTATACTGGTCAAGATGTTTTGTTCTCATGTAATACCTGAACTGAACATGAACGACTGTTCTGTAAATTGTACCTCTTTCTGAATGCTGTGACACGCTGCCCTGCTGAGTCTTTCAGTCTTGTTTTTCCATCTACAGTGGCACAGCATGAGGGCTGGTTCCTGTCCATTTTCCAGGGGGGTATTTGGAATCAATGTTCCTGCAAATATATTCAGATTTAAGGCTTCAATGTGATATGCAATAGCGGTGTACTTTATTCACGGAGGACATCTGTCAGTTTAATATTGTAAATTATGAGATTAGAGACTCTAGTCCTGTAGTTTAATTCTAGACATGTATAGCGCCATTTTAAAATGTCAACTTTAACACTAGCAGTGATCACTATTATATGAGCTTTGATATGA
This sequence comes from Ptychobarbus kaznakovi, assembly GCA_027422405.1. Classification (NCBI taxonomy): domain Eukaryota; kingdom Metazoa; phylum Chordata; class Actinopteri; order Cypriniformes; family Cyprinidae; genus Ptychobarbus; species Ptychobarbus kaznakovi. The sequence continues at coordinate 10,351,514 of CM049808.1, read as the reverse complement.
TGATATATGATGCCTTTGTTATTCATGTTCTCCATGCAGTCTGGAAAAAATAATCTGAATATCTGAACAATAACAATGTTTGCAATGTCTTGATATTTGTCTAACATTTAGGTTAGGGCTTGTTCTTATTTTAATGTGATGTTTAAGATTAAGAAAACTTAATAAAAGTTCAGTTAATTCAAATTGTAACTGACAGTGTTGGAACCTTGTTGTATTATTTACAAACTGAATTACAATGGATATTCTTTTTCATATTTACCTTGCATACATTTAACCATTTATAGTATATAATTATTTGCACAATGTCCTGAGTGTCATGGCAACAGCCTGACAAAAACAGCGGAGGGAAGATTTCAAAGTGAATCTATTGCCACCAGTTTCAGAAGCACCGGCACACATATCAGTTCAATCAGAGAGACACGTCCGTCAACCTACACCATTTACAAAGGATGAAAGAGTGATGTTTACCAGCCTGGTACTGATCTTCTGTGTGGCTATCAAGCTCTGGAAGCTACATTATTCATGAATTACATCCTGCTGATCAAACAGAGATCTTCCATACAAAAACACTTTACATCCATACTATTTGCTTCATTTTGGTGTGTTTTTATCCAACCTGGTCTCATAAAATACGTACCTCTGTGCACTTTCTGTGCGACACTGTTTTATGTACCTTACTGCGCGTTTCGCCACAGTTTCAAAGAGAAATGTCCACTGAGTGGCGCTAAAACACAGATTAAATACGTGAATACTGGCACATTTTTATTACGTAGATATAGATACATATTGCTGTGTTTTTATTATGTTGCTACAGAAACGTATCGCGGCAGTTCAGAATTCAATATCTGTCCCTAAAAGTTAATGCTCTATCGTGTTTGAAATATGCCCTACACCAAACCCAACCCTAAACCTACCCGATAGTGTTAACAAATGCAAAACTGATAAAAAAATAAAAATTTGAAATGTTTGATGCATTTGCAACTTCCACCCATTCAAATAAACTGCTTATGCAAATTTAAATTGCTTTGTCAAACCGTGATTACACGGCCCCGAGTCCCTAGCCCCTCCACCAGCTACCTCCCTATGACAGCTACCGAACAAACCTACTGTCCATGAAAACCCATAGATACGAGGCTGGATATGTGCGATGCTAACGTTCAAAAGCATCAGTTTTCAAATCTCTCAGCTTTTTAATATTGTTTTAAAGTCGTAACATGACATTCTTCAAGTTATTGTGCGGGAATTACGCTTTATTAATCAAAACTCTGTAAATTAGTGTGAAAAGGAGTAAAAGGTGTCAGAGTTTTACTGCCTCTAGTGTTAGTTTATTTTGGAAACTACAGTGATATGTAGTTATTGGTACATATTTTGTGTCTCGCTAAAAAGTGCACCCAGGTACGTAAATGCCATGAGACCAGGTAGGTTTTATCACAGACATATCACATAAGCACCCTCCACCAGTGTTGATGTCTTTGAATAGTGTAATGACACTAATTCCACCTGGTATAAATATAAGTGCAATCTAAACTTAAAAAGGAAAGTATGACCCTGTCAGTGTTCGGACCCCCTGTCTGCTGTTCTTCAGTACACCGCAGGCCCCCGAGCAGATTCCACACAATGAGCCACTCCATGTGTAGCCTACATGATTTCCGCCCCTACCTCTGAAACAAAGAAGTCTCAAGACTAATAAATCACACAGTCCTGAAGGACAGTCCAAACACGCTGAAAGCGAGAGGAGGTGATATTATTAGCTCGACATCATCGGGGCTCTGGCACACAAACGGGAAGTACAGACTAACAAGAAATTCTCATTAAGGACCCTGTGCATCCTACTTTGGCCATTTTAAAAAATCTGAACGTTATGGTGCCTGACATTGAGGCTTTATTCCCAGGAGTCAAGGAGTCTCCTTCCTTGATGAGAAGCTGTAATTGACCAGCTGTCCTGGCGGTTAAAGTATTGCCCTTTGATACAATCAGACTACATCATTAACAGAACTTCACAATCGGTCAGGAATAACACCTCTGAGATTTCCAAGACAGCAGGTACCATTACTAACAAGAAGTCAGGGATTAATGGATGACAGCAATTAAGAACAGGTATAATGGAGAGAGTGAGAACAACCTTTATAAATGCTGATTGATTTGTTCAACTGTTTTATGCCATTAATTCACTGGCCACTGTGAAATGTTTAAATGTTCCCAGTGGGAATGAATACGATTGTCACAGGAGCTGGATAGGAGCTTGGAAATAAAGATGTGATACTTAATTGCATCTGGCAATGACTTTGAACAGAGAGACCATCAGTATTCTGTCCATGCTTTCTACTGATAATAGAATAAAAATAGCATTTTTTTTAAATAGCAAGGCAGACATGATTTTATTTAAATAAACAAAGATGTCATTGATGAACACTGCATAAACCACTGTGTGCTCATAAATTAATTGATTTAAAATATTCAGAGAGGTCCAAAAAGAAAGGTGAAAATCAGGGATTTAAGTGTTTATTCAAATTGTTAGTTTATTCAAAAAGTTAAAAGTTTAGTTTACCAGCTATACTTTCACAATGCAGATGGATGGCAAAGAACTTTGCCGCTTGACTGGTTAAGTTGGTTAAGAGGTTGATTCATTTGTAGTTATTTGAAGCTCCTCAGCTTTTGCCAGCATCACAGCAGGACAGCTGTCGTCCTGTGCTAATGTGGAGAGGCTGGCTGCCATTGCGATAATCTCACTCTCCAGTGAACCTGGAGACACAACTACTCTATCACACAGTTTCATATTGAGATGGTGAGTAAACATCTCTCATTTAACATGACTGACATGACATTAGTTATTGATATTTATATGGAGCAACACATGCAGTTAATCTCTTTTTTTCACCATTTGGTATGGTAAATTCTTTATAATAAAAGCACTTTATTAATAAACAATGTGCATGCATTGATTATAAAGATAAAATACATATGCTCTAAATTTATGAAATACATTCAGAATTCGAATAACTGCAAATTTGATGGTTTTACTTAAATATTGAGGTCATACTCTGACAACTGGAGAACTTGCATTTCACTCTGGTCAATAAGAAACTTGCAGCGTGCACCCTTCTGCCGACATACTGTTATTCCCAGGGCATCATTTTTCAAGGACCCTTCATCAGGCAGCAAGGGGCCGAGGGTTTGTACAGAATATCAGGTGTCAGATTTATTGTCTAAATTGGATTTATTCACATCATGTTTTTCAATAAAGTCTGCGAGTGCCATAAATCCCCCAAAAAGGTCATTTTACAAGCTTTCTCCTATGTTCAAACATGCATTACTTCAGTCAATGGGGGACTAAAGAATAATCATTACAATTCAACTTGGCTTTGTTTGCTGTGTTTGTTTAGATAAATAAAGAATTCTGTAACTCATTATAATCTATCTTGCAGGTTGTCTGTGTTTATGTTTGAGAAAGATGATTGAAGTGAGAACGTGTGGGGTGCCAGCCTGGAACACAGGGTGCAAACTGCAATCAAATGACACGGTTGTCTTTGTCTTTACAAGGCTACATTTAATTTTTGTATTCTTTCACAGTAAGCTCCCCTGATGTCAAAATCAGGATCTTCTTAGTCGGAATCTGCAAGATATTTATTCTGGTTTCAAGCAAGATTTAATTTCCATTTTATTCCTACCACCATCCTGACCGACGTTTGGGTCACCCAATCCACTCTCGCAGTATTTTTACCTCTGAATGGGATGGACGTCACTGTAAGAAGCACAGTCATGTACTGCGATGCTTAAAACATTATTCATAGATGCTTATGTAAGTCAATCTCTCAACAGCTAAGGCAAATGCCACGTTATTTCAGCACTGTGGCACTCCAAGAAATAAATTAGGCAATGCCAGAGATGCATTTTTTAACATCACTTCATTCATATATGTGCTGTGATTTGTAACAAGCTTTGCTTCATGAGAGGCTTTATTGCAGATTGGTAATTGATTGATTTAGATGAGTAATTAAGAGAAGAAAATAGGTTAATAGCAGTTCGCTGATTGTGCTGGGGCGAAATTCATGTGAAACTGTTTCTATTAAAATCAATTACCCTGAAGTGCTGAGAGACCCATTTCAAATGGCCATCGGTTGAACCAAAAACAATGATTTTTTCCCCCCGGAATTTAAAAAAACCCAGGTGCCTGCTGTCTCAGCTGTTTCACACAGATTATGTGCTGACATTTGAGGTTGCAAAACTAAAAATAATTGTCAAAAACAAAATGTAATAATGTTCATGCTCAAGAACAGTGTGGCATACAGCCACCAACTAATTCAATTTCAGCATTCCCCATTAGAACATATTCCCTATTAGGTCTTCTTATTGAACTGTACCTGTTTGCTGCCATTCCATGCAAAAAGACTTTGATATGCATGTTAGCTAACAAAAACAAAAAGTGCCATATCAGCACACATAAAGAAACTTATGTGAGCCATCAAAAAATTAAAAAGTATCAGTTTCATTCCGATTTTAAGGAGCAGTCGCATAAGTGAAATATCTGCAAAAATTAAAGGACAAAAAAAGTCCATTGTAGTATGTCAATAGTGTCGCAATGCTTGAAACACAGCTCACACAGAAGTCTAAGCAGCTTTCTATTGGTCAATGCAACAAAAAATGTGCAGGGACATCTTTCACCCTGACACGAAATTCATGAACGCATGGATTATTGATATGACTGGATTTTGACAGAAATTGTTCTGAAAGTGATTACAGCAATATCGTTCTTCCCTATCATTATCATTATAGTTGTGGTGTAAACCTCCCTATTCTCATACAATTAGAACGTTCATTAAAACTTAATGGTTCTAGTTATCATCATTGGTGCGAATGGGCCTTAAAGGCATAGTTCATCCCAAAATGAATATTACCCCATGATTTACTCACGCTCAAGCCATCCTAGGTGTATTAACTTTGTTCTTTCAGACGAATACAATTGGAGTTATATTAAACAATGTCCTGGCTCTTCCAAGCTTTGGCAGTGAATAGTAGTCAAGATTTTGAAGCAAAAATGAAACATAAATCCATCATAAAAAGTTTTCAACATGGCTCTTGGGGGATAAAGGTCTTCTAAAGTGAATCGATGTACTTGAGTAAGAATAATATCACAATCAGACTTGCTTGTTTGGTATTGCAGTTGCTTAAACAAGAAGAGATACTACTGGACATCCAATATGCAACTGCATTTAAAAAGCAGTTTGCCACAGGAATTGTGTGTTGCTTGTTTTGCTGAGGGATCTTGCGGTAATTGATAAGTGGAGTTACTGGGTGGGTGCAGTGACCCTTCTGATAAGAGAGGAATGAAGCTCAATATGGCACTCCTGAAAACGCTCAGAAGGCTGCTGGAAGGAGTATGGGATTTTCACTCTGAAACAAATGAAGCAGAAAACGAAAGCTGACATGCTTGCACCAATTTCAATATTTAATGCCACTTTTCATAAGTCATTTCGCCTGCTGCTGTCTCTAAAATCGGGCATCCTGGCAGTGTTTACATTAGGGCACCAATGCGCCTCATACATGAAAGTACTGAGTCCACTATACTGTTTAATCCTGCAAGACTTAAGGATGTAGATGAGCTTTTAGTCCTAATAGTCAATTAATGTTTTCCCCTAATATATATCACCCACAGACAATCAAAGACATAACACAATACCCAGTGTTACCTTAAATCAAAATGACTGTCTTTGATAGAAATCCCCAACAGTTACAAGGAAATTCACACTGACTTTATTTCATTTAAACGAAATACAATTAGGTCAGACTAGATTGAAATGAGCCAGCGGCCACCAAATTTATCCCTCAACCTTCAAACGACCATATTAGCACACGGCACCATGCAGCGTTGCCCCTTCTCTGTTCAGTAATACAGACAAAGAGTGGTCAAAAACATACGCACATTCCCTTAACGGACCACTTGCTGCCTAGAGAGTGAGCTGATGAACTGCGATGACACAGTGAAGATCTATTATATCTATAATAATATAATCTATTATTAATTATCAATAATTATCATGATGTTTGTGGATTAAACCGACCCTAAATGGCTTTAAAACAAATAATAAATATCTAATAAATTATATAGAAAACCAAATCTTATTTTTCATTTTCACATGGAGTAAATACAACTTATTTTATGTGAAACCTTTACTGTTTATTAGTACTACTCGAAGTCTTAACTGTGTTCTAGACTCATTTCAGGCACAATTTGTCTTAAATGCTTGATTATTTATTCACATCGGTGTATACTTTGATGATAGTACTGATGATAATTATGTTCTTTTCTCACCCAGGTTAAGTTTTTCATAAAGTAGCAGTGTGCGACCAAGTAATCAGTGGCCTGAAGCCTCCTTTACTTGTGAAAATAATCACTGTACGATTCCTGCAGTAACCAGAAGATTGTGTTTGTCATGCTATAAAATAGAGGTATTCCAGGAGATGGGACACCAAAAACTGCGACTTTCCCTAGAAAATGGCAACATCTCAGGGGACATTTATTAAATGTGTTATAGAGTGCATTAAGGACAGCATACTTTTACAACCCAGTTCCACAAATGAACTTGCAAATGCAAACAACCATGGCTGCTATGACGATGACATGCAAACACACCCACAAAAAAAGGTTTGTTTTCAATGTCAAATTTATTTCACCTTGCAAAGAGAAGAGTGTATTAGCGCAGATGTGAGCCGTGTTTGTGAAGAGATCAAGAGGTGCAGGTAAAATGTATTACTCACTCTTCTCTGATGACAGCCACCCTCCTTTACTGACAGAGGAAATAAATGACTATCATACAACAAGTTGACCTGAAACATTCATCTGGAACATTCCCTTCATCCCTTTCACCTTGATTGTTGGAACTGTTTTCCTCACCAGAGGCTTTTTTTAAGGATATAATGATGGGAAATCCAACATCAAGGGACAGCAATGCTTTGAGCATATTGAGATTATATTTCTAAGCATAAGAAATGCAACCCAAATGATATACAGGGATGCAAACGCATCACGGGTGAAAAAGACACGCAACTTTACAGTTGCGCAGTAAAAATTCCCTTTTGATTCATGGAGAAGACGTATAAATGTGCCAAAAAACCTTGTGAAAAACAAAGACTTTTGAGATGACAATTACATGAAATTAGCATTATATCCAGTAGATGGCAGCAGAGAATCACTCCCTAGATTTCAGGTCTTGATTTTCAATTTATTATAAAATGTGATTATAACAAATTTTAGTATTGTACTGAAGTAGTATATTAAGTATAATGAAATAATAATGCATTAAATATTTTGAAGTATTTTTAGATTTATTTTAAAAACTAAAATATTTTAAACATTGCCTTAAAAAGGACACATCAAAAAGAGTGTTTTAACTGTAGAAGCTGCTCAATATATTGAGCCAACACAGACTCGATTATATTAGGTAGATCTGCAAGCATCTAGAACTCTGTAAACTTATGAAAACAAAAATGAGTTCAGAGGGGATTCTTCTGATTAACCTACAGAAAACACCTCTGACTGGCCATTGCTTTCAACAGAGGTGCCTGTGATTGGCTACAATACTCAACCAGTTAAACAAACTTGTGTTTTTGTAATTTGAAACCATAGCATGCATGCAAAAACACACAGGAGCTTTTAAAAGTGGTTGACTACAAGCGGGTACAGATATGAATTGGTACTACTAGCGGTACTGTAAAAAGACCCCCCCCCCCACCCACCACCACCAAAAACACTTTCTCACTGGATCTACACAAATCTCGTAGGTGACCTATTTTGATCTCAAAAAGGTGAGTTTTCACCAAAAGGTGAGGAGTTTGCATCAATGGATATATGCTTTTAAGCATTTGTTTTAATAAACATAATTTTGTTTATCATATGATCACAGGAAATCAAAAGCTGAATTTAAAAAAGTAAAACAAAAATTAATATGGTTTTGAGTTACATTTATTACATATTTACAAACTTTCCAATGTTAATGAAACAAATATGAACACTTCAACCAACTCCAGATATTAAACAAACTAAATTTATGAAATACATGACAAACTATATTTATATGGAGAAAAAACCCCTGAAATTATACTTGGCCATCAAATTTGGATCATCTCTTGGCAGTTCTTGTTCTGAGTTTTCTCTTCATTATGAGATGATCGCTCTCTTTATCATCATCACTGCCTCCAATGATCTGCAAAATTATTTGATGAATTTAATACACATTCACCTGACAGCATTGCTGCATGGATTTTTAGTCCTGAACAAATACATTTTAAACTGTACCTCCTTACCACAACAAACAAACACACACACACACACACCTCAAAAATTTCCCCAAAGTGTGACGTTACCAGGGTAATGTTAGTGTTTTACTTAAGTACAAAACTTTTCAGTAAGTATTGTTTATACATATTTTTAGTAGCATCTAGTGCCTACGTGTACAGATTACTCAAACAACAGATACCAATCATATATAATGACTTACTGCTTAATTTACTCTGCATATTAAGGTGGGATTGAAAAAAAGTATTAAAAAAATTTTCTAACACTGAAATTAAAACAATCTTTAAAGCAGATTGACTATCAACCTTGTCTTTTTGAGGCTTAAAATGTTATATAGTTGTCATTACATTATCTCTAACATATGAAATGTTTTTCATTAATTTATTCATACATGCTTATGATTCACTCTTATGTGACTAATGCACAGGAAACACTACTTACAGGATGAGAGGGTATGTCCATCGGGGAGGAAACCTGAGTCTTGAAGAGCTTTCGTTTGGATTTCTTGGGTTTGTTGTTTTCAGAAGGATTTGGCGGTTCGGGGGATTTAACATTCACCATGCTCATGATCTTTTTGGCTGAGGAGGGAATTAAAAGTTAGGTCATGCTGAGATACAGTATGAAATACTTTTGGCAGAGAGCTCTAATCGATGCCATTGACTGAGTGTAAAATTAAGAGGCAGAGCTGACCTTTGCTTCCAAAGAAGGTTGGAGAGCTCTGAATAAAGTCACCAATCTTCTGCAGGGCTCCATCTTTTTTACCTTTCAGGCTGGCAGGAGAGTCTTTCTGTTTCAATTGACTCACCTTTTTCCCCTGCACCGTGGGAGTCTGGTAAGGTGCAAAAATACAGAATACAACTAGCTCAGTGTATTATCGAATAAACATTACAGAGAAAGATGTGAGATGTCACAGGTGTATTAATGGACAGAAAGTCACCTCAACAGATTGCATGTTTTCCTTGTTCACCTTCAGCCGTCGGTTTTTTCGATTTTCTGACTCAGAGTTCTAGAATAACAAACCCATATAACACAAGTTATATGATTATGTGTTGCATTATATGTGCGATGACCAAGTTGTTAGCACACATGATTAATGTTTTTCATTGTTCATTTTTTAAATGTCTCCCAATTTGACAAGAATTTCTAAAAATAGGTCGGAACCTTCAGAGTTTATTGCAACTAACTGCAGCTGCAATAAATGTTTTGAATTAATCATGTTTATTTAAATCAATTAATAGGTCTAACTAACTAATTAAACCAAATCTAAATAATAAAAAATGTGTATAGACTATAGAAATGTCTATGACATTTCCAGATGTGAAAACTCACACTTTTGAAATTCCCTGACTATGGGAACCTGGATTATTTATTAATTGTTTAAAAATCACAACAAAGTGTTTAGATATAGTGTCTGTATACCGCCATCTCTGGGCTCTTTCTCTTTCTGGCTGTACGTCTGAGTTTTATAGTCACAGACTCTGCTTCTCCTGGTTTCCTGACATTCATTCGGTCAGGTTTAAGTGGTGTAAAGCTGATTTCTAGCTCAGGTTTGGGGAAGCGCTTTTCTCGGAGACTCTTCGTGGACAGGATGGAGGAGTCGAGTACTGCCACCTGCTTTGAGTGATAACCAACACATATTATATTATCCACAGTAACCAATTATCATACAGACCAGAGCTATTCCCCTCTTTGTATTGCTTTAACATTTCTTATAAGCTCGAAGCATTTTGCATTAATATCACTCTACTGACCTCTTGTGTTGGACTAAAAAAGTCGCCTTTATTCTCTGTCTCCACGGTTGATGTCTGTTTGGAACTGCCAACTTTCTGGGTATCAGATTTCACAATAATATCCTGCTTCTCAGCCAGCTGCTGCTTTAATATTTCCTGTAATCAGTATGCAGGGAAGTGAAAAACATTGCTACTGACGTAAAGCATTTTAAAATGCTTTAATTTTCATTAAAATAACATTCCTCTCATTCGCAATGGCCTAAGAATTATATTTCTTAACTACTGATAGGCTGTTACACTGGTCAGGATGATCAATGAGGCAATATCAAGTCATTTAAAAATGATTAGGCTTCGGCCAATAACATTCCTCAACTTGCCAAATAAAAACGGTCATTCCACTAAGTCATTTCTAAAATACAAAATCTTTTTGTATCATCTGACCATTTGACGGATTTTGAGAAAAATACTGTGTAAAAAAAGCGCAATGAATTAATGATTGTAAAATGATTTAAGAGGTTAGCACATTCTACTTTTCTGCAGTGGTATTAATGTCCTGCTGTAGTCATGTTATTCCTCCTGTTGGCAGGTCACTTGGACCACAAAAATTATATTAACTCAGAAACCTGCTGCGTAATAAATTACTACTCAGCGCTAAATCCTGCCCTCAAGCCTGTGAAAAAGGAAATAATGAGGCAGGGAGAGAGAGTTGGAAAGACTGATCCTATTACCAGCTGCAGCCTGTCCTGTTGGTCACATTCTAGTCTCCTTGCTACCTGAGCCACTTTCCCTACGGCTGTTCCGTCCAGCCCCTTTTCCTGCTTATCATCAGCCTGCTCCTCATTAGGCTGCTGAAACATCAAAATAAATTATTTTCTACTGCTGGAAAGACCCAGTTATGGAAAAGTCGGAGGGATCAAACAGTTCCAGGTCCTTACATTTGTGTTTTCTGCAGGTCTGCAAGCTCTCCGTTCATCCTGCTGAACTTTATCTGAGACACCAACACTTGGTTTCCGATACTTGTCCTGCAGTTTTGCAAGATCTGAGAAGAACAGAGATTACATTTATGCGTTTAGCAGACGCTTTTATCCAAAGCGACTCACAAAAGAACAGCATTTATATGAAAAGAAAAAATGTTGTAACATTATAAATGTATTTACTGTAACTTTTGATCAATTTAATGCATCCTTGTGGAAAATAAGTATTACTTTCATCCAAATAAATAAATAAAAAATAAAAATAGAATATAGTAGTGTATATCTTAACAAAAAATGTCAAGTACTTTAAGTAAACAGTTAGTAAATAACAAAGAAATAAATTAAAATAAGTGTTAAGAAGTTTGATTAGTATTAAATTTAGAGATATAATTACAGAAAATAAATAGAATGTGTTCATTTAAGTTAATACATGTAATAATACATAAAATAATTGAAATGGAAGATTAAAAAGTAGATAATGTTGTTTAATTAATATTAACACATTAGATTAATATGACAAATAATAGATTACTGTTGATACTGAAAAAAGACTGCATCTTTTCATTCTTGTATCTACTTGGTATTGAAATAACTTTACGTTTTGAATTCCCTAAACTGAATCTTGCTGACTTCTCACAGTATGTTGTCTAGCAGAGATCTATCCGAATTACAATTAGAATAGACTCAGCCACCTTCAGTTATGGATTCAATCTCATTCAGTCTGGCCTCCAGCAATTCCTCCTCATCTGTCTGTGTGCAGTCTTCATTTAAGTTCACACACGTCTTTTCAGTCATCTTCTGCTCTGCCAAAAGATCTGCAAACAAATTCAATCTTATAGAGGACAAAACGTAAGCCGATTTTGTTAACACCAATTGGTGCTGCAGAAAAAAGTGCTTAAATGAAAAGACATAGGTTACCCTGACAGGTTGTTTGGAAAGTCTGAATGCTTTCTTCTTCTATGGCATAGTTAGACTTCACCTGTGAGTGAAAAGATATGGAATAATCCAGTGTTTAAGATAACATCACGAACTGAACAAAGCTGAGAGAAAGAGCAGCACTCACAGTCTGCGGTGGCTCAATAGATTGCTCTGTACAGCTCAAAGTGTGTCCAGCCTGATCCCTCATCTCATTTGCTTCACATAGCTTCTGCTGAAACATTTTATTTTCTTCACTTAAGATCAAAATCTGAAGGAATAAAAAGTATTATATATATATATAAAAACAGTTTATATCACTTTTACCACACTAACAAAAGACAAAAGCAGTGATTTTTCCAACCTGTTTCTCTAACTGTTCTTTCTGAATTTTAGCCTCAGATAACTGATCTCTGACATCTGATCGCTCTCGCTCCACCTGCTGCAAATCACAACTCATGGTCTTGATTTTATTAAGTCCATCGTTGACAAGTTCTCTCAACCTATAAAAAGACCAAAAGATCAATCAGACCAGCTGATGTTCATCAAATCATTTGTCACAGTTCCATGCTTAAGCAACTATAAATAAATAGTTAAAAATAATGAGCAGTAAAATCTAGTGCATACAAAAAGACACTGACTCAGCAGAAATGAGGATGTACTCCTCAATTTATCAAAAAGTTTGGATGAGAAATGAGAACTTACTTCGAAATCTCTTGGGCTTTAGTCTCTAGTTTTGCATCTTTATGAGCCAGATCTTTCTCCATCGCAGTTATTCTCCTCTCGGCCTCATCTCTTGCCTTAGTGATCTCATTCTCTACAATCGTTCTTACTATGTTCAGAACTTCCTCGTGCTGGTTCAGCTTGCTCAGCATTTGAATGAGTTTGTCCTGCAGAGTTTTCCAGCAATCATCTCTGGAGTCTTGCTCTTGTTCTTCTATCCTCCCCTGCTGATGTTTCAGAGCAGTCAGGTCTTCCAGGAGCTCAGAGTTGCTTTTTATTTGGGCCACAACAAACTTTTGAGCTTCATAACGGCTCAGTAGACTCTGGTACTCTTGTGCCTGGGCATCACGCTCATATTTAAGCTGACTGTAGAGCTCCTCTAGCTGGCACAGGCTTGCTCTGGTCTGGCTGACCTCCTGCTCCAGGTCACTGATCTGTCGGCTCTTCTCATGAGATAACTCCACCATCTTCTCACATTCAGCCTCCTTTTTTACATGAGAGAGCTGACAAATACTGAGTTCCTGATGCAACTGATCTGCCTCTGTCATTGAGGATTCAATAGTTTTGGACTGACTGCAAACATCAGCTTGATGTTGCTTAATCAAAGCTTTGGCTGCATCAAGTTCTTCTGAAAGCACATTGGCAATCTTTGTCTGAGTGTTCAATTTTATCTCTAGAGTTTTGAGCTTTGAGCTCATCTCATTGGCATCCTGCTGAAGTGCATGTAGCTCATTGGCAAGAGTCTTGTTCTCATTTGTGACTTTGTAGACCTCTGCTCTCTCCATCACCACAGTGGCTTCATGTGCATGAGTAAGCTCTGCCAGTCTATCAGAGAGATCACACACTTTTTTCTCAAGTGAACAACGCTCAAGTTTAAGTTCATTCAGTTGCTCCTCTTTCATTTTCAGTTCTTGCAAAAGCTGCTGAGTTTCCTGACTTGTCATTTCTTCCCCTCTAGGTTCACCATCTTCTTTCAGCATACACTTACAGTCGTTTCTGAAATTTAGGATTTCTTCTTTGATATTGTTAATTAAGGACCTCTGTACATTGGGAATGAAAGAAAATAACATGAGCCATTAAAGTCCAAATGTATGTGTACCACCTCATAAATCTATTTATTTTCCCTAGTACACCAAAGTAGAATTGAAGAATTTTCAAAAAGCTCCTTTGAATATAGTGGTAGTTTATAGTGACCATGTCTGTCAAACTAAAAAACAAGAAAAGACAAAAACGCAATAAAAAGTACACAGGACTACTATTGAATTATCAGTGATTAACAGATTTTTGACTTTTTCAGACAAGCTATTGTGTTAAGACTAAAATAAGCCTACTATGAGCTACTTTTGTGGTGTTTTTAATGTCCTTTTTGGATTTTGAAGAACTGGTCACTTTAAACTCTAGTTGGTTATAAAGAGTTGTGGCAAGATAATTAAATTCACCTTTTGTGTTCACAGAAAAAAACTAACAGCATTCAGATTTGAAATTAAATTAGTGAAAGACAGAATGTTCATTTTCAGTCAGTCATACTTGCAGACCACCACCCTTAATAAGAGATTATTCTGTAAGGACAAACCCTAATGAACTGGAATCGGTCAACATGCATTACCATTAAAATATCTGGGATCAGTATGATATTTTACTTAAGATTTTTTTTTATTCATCAAAAATGCATTAAATTGACTAAAAGTGACAGTAAAGTCTTAAAAAAAGTAAAGTGACAGTAAAGACATCCGTGTCACAAAACATTATTCATAAACGATACTATTGAGAAATTCTATTTATTAAATAATCTTGAAAAAAATTATGATTTTCACAAAAATATTAAGCAGCACAACTGTTGTCAATAATTATATTTTTGAGAAAAAAATCTGCAAAAAGATTTCATAAAAAAAGGTGAACGAAACCTGGAATAAATAAAGGCTGCTGAAAATTCAGCTAAGCGATCATAAGAGTAAACTAGATAAAAAAGTTTGTGAACAAACTAGTTGGCTGAGAAATTGACGTATTATAGACTTAGTTTTAAAAGTGATTAACAGTTTACATAAAAGATAGATAGATAGATGACAGTAGATAGATAGATAGATAGAAGATAGATAGATTCAGTAGATAGATAGATAGATAGATAGACAGATAGATAAGCTAGTTATTGACTAGCATGTTTCTAGCATAAGCATGTTCTACAAAATGTTTTTAGCATAAGCATGTTGCTATTTTGTTTTTTACTATGATGTTGCTACATGATAAGCAAGTGACTAGCATGTGCTAGTGTTTTTAGCATTTAGCAATGTCATGTTGCTAGCATTTAGCATGGCTAACATGTTGTTAACATTTGAAGAACTGGTCATGTTTGTAACATGATTAGCACGTGACTAGCAATGCTACATGTTTTTCATGATTAGATTGATAGCAGTTGCTTGCATTTATAATGTTGCTAGAGTTTTTGTGATTAGCAAGATAATGTTGCTAGCATATTTTAATTCATGTTGCTAGCAAGATTAGCAAGTGACTGTGTTCACATGATTAGCATGTTGTAAATTGCTAGTTGAAGTTGTTTTGCATGATTAGCATGTGACAGCATGTTTCAGATAAGCATTGAAATTATTGCTAATTAGCAAGTGATGTTTTTAAGATTACATGTTTGAATGTTCATTTTCAGTCTAAGAGATTTTCATGATACATTTTGCAGATGTTGCTAGCATGATTACAGTGACACATGTTGCTAGCATGTTTTTAGCTCGATAATGTGACTAGATGTTGCTAGCATATTCTGTAAGCTGGACAAACAAGTGAAATGCCATATGTAGTCCCATGTTGAACAAGCTCCTGTTGGTCCTAGTGGTCGTTCTCATCCACCGCTTCTGTTCCCCTTCAACGTGGTGATGCTTTTAAAAGATCGCAGTACCATTAAAATATACGGAAACAATGTATTTGGACACCACGATGAACGACAGAAATAATATGAAACGATGACTTTTTATTTCGTATCCGATTTATCGCAATATCGCACAGCCCTAAGATTCTATACATATTATAAACATATCATTATTGTTGTTTTTTTTTTTTTTATTCAAAAGTGATTTATGAAGAGCAGTGAGAATTTTCTAAGTGTGCTATGATTAACATGAACGAATATGGAAGCTTCCCCTTTAAGACGACTTGATTAAAAGCTCTTTCTGCCGGTTACTGTCTCTTAATACCTAAATCGCTGTGTTTATGAGGACTTGCAAAGACGGGGATTCTGACGCAAAGTCGTTTATGTAATTGTTTAAAGTCGGCAAAAAAAAAAAGCGCGATCCTCTCACACAGAAAGAGACGGCGCACGCAAAGCTCTGTTGTGATCTTCAGTAAAGGTTGTTTTACATCAGTGATTAAAAACGTGACCATCACAATGTAACAGTCTCTCGTTTAGGAACGAGCTCCTCGTTTTGTCCTGGTGGTCGTTTTGTCTCTCTTCAACCGTGGTGGGCGGCGTATAAAGATCGCAGTCACAAATGATGAAAGGATACTAAACAATTGTTTCACATCGCGAGTGTCAGTGGAGCTTCAGCAGCGCATGTTTTGTCGCCGCCCATACCAGTGAATGACAGCATTCACATCGGAAGCGTGACGATAATTGAAGACCCTCTGATTAATCAAAATGGGCAGCTACAAAACGTGCTTCTCACGATCCACTGACACTCGCGATGTGAAACAGTCTTAATAGACATAGCTTAATCGTTGTCATTCAGGAATAAGATCGCGTGGGTGTTTGAATCAGGATCGCAAGCGCAATTTTTAACAAATAATTGAACAGCTTTGAACATAATGGAACATGTAAACATTGCAAAATATTTTGCGAGGATATCGTCACGTACTCGCGAGACACAACAGATCTCGTCACATCCCTAATAGATTTTATATATATACACTATATTGCCAAAAGTATTGGGCCACCCCCTTCTAATGAAAGGTTTGACTACTTTAGTAATTTCCATGAGTACAAATCTTAATGTTTAAGCATATAATGATATTCTAGGGAATTGTGTGCTTCTAATTTTATAGCAACAGTTTGGACAGAACCCTTTTCTATTCTAACATGACAATGTCTCTGTGTATAAGACAAGGATCAAAGAGAAATGATGATTCAGTCAGTGTGGAAGAACTTGACTGGTCTGCAGAAAGCCAAGTCCTAATCCCAGCTGAACACCTCTGGTGTGACTTTAAATGCAGACCTTGAGCCAAAAATTCATCACAAAACACCAATGACTATCCTAGTTTTTTAGGCTTATTTTACAATAACAACGATTTTTTTATTGTGAATGTACACAAATAAAAGCAAACCTTTTATAATTCTGATTGTCTATATGACTAAAAGGAGTAGTTGCTTCCACTGTTAGAAGAAAAAAGAACTAAAAAACAATCAGTCAAACATATTAAAAAAAACACACTGCTCAGTTTAAATATGTAGTAAAATCTGTGCCGTTAAGCGTTATCACTGTACCGCCGTGAAGTTATGCAAAGCGAAGTTATGCATTTAAGTTTTATATGGATATTGGAATGCAAGTGAAGTAGGCCTACATAAAAGGTAAATAATATTTTGGCATTCAAATACATCGCGAATACGGAAAAATGTGATTGTGTGTCGAACGAGACACAACATTGGTTTCGTTTTAAACTAAATTAATTTGTTTTGGTTTGTCGTTTATAGGCTTTAGCTTCTTACATTTGTAATTCTTGTTCTTTTCTAAATAGCCTACTGTAAATTGAAAGGATTTGTTGTGGAGTGAGGGGAACTAAATAGCCTAGCTACGTTTACAGTGTTTATTATAATGTTTGTAATTTGCACCGGCGTATTTCTGAATGAAATAATAAATATAGACTAATGTATTTTCTCTCTCTAAAAACATAGTTTTTTTAATATACACATAGCTTATTTTAACCATGCAGCAAACCTTTTAAAATATTTTTATAAATTACTGGAAAACAAATAGTGACTTTAAACCGTTTAATTGGTTGTATTAATCGGTCAAAATTCTTATCGGTCGGTTAACGGTTAAAATGAACATCCCAATTTGAACAGTAGTGTATTATAAACTTACATCTTTAGTAGCTACCTCCACGTTTTGGTCCAAAGCAGCCTGTAATTTAGAGACCATGTCATCTTTCTCCTGGCAGATTAACATAAGTTCCTGACATCTCAGTTTCTGGTTTTCATAATTCTAAAAAAGACAAACAGACAAACAAACATCAACACAACAAAATCCAGGTAGTCTATTGACAATAACCTTAGACGTTTAAAAGAAAACTTTAGTTCAAATTACTCTGTTTGCTTGGAGAAGCTGGTCATTTGATTCCTGCATTTGAACACTCATTGCTTCAAACTCTGAAATGAAAAAAATTAATTAGACTTATGTCAGAAAACACAGAGCTTCCCCCTTCATGGTAACTGAGCACACCTTTAGTTTTAAGACAGAGATGTTGTTGGCTTTTGAAAAGCTCCTCTCTCATCTCCTCCAGCTGTTTCCTCAGATTATTAATTGTTCTGGGTGATTCAGGGACATTTGTCAAGCAATTCTGTACTGCCTCTGCATCTCCTTTTATCTTAGATAGATCATTTCGCATTGACTCGATCATGCTGTCCAAAAGCTCAATCTTAGCCTCCTAGAATGATGAAGAAAACATATATATATATATATATTTCCAGGGGCCTTTCAATGTCAAATGTGTGCCATGATACAGATATGGTAGAATTCACTATTATTCCCTTGTACCGATAAAATGCATCAAGATTTATATAGATCAGTCTATCTAAAGTTATAAAATCACAATGAAGCTAAAATTTAGTAACTGAACCAAATATTTTTTTTTCAAAAGACAGCAGAAATAACAGCTTTATTCACATAGGTTTTAACAGTGGACATAAATAACACTTGATTTTGCCCTCTTTTTCTTTTAGAGGAAGCCCTCTGCAATTACCTTTGCAGCATTCTTATCACTGCTAACAGCGGCCATTTCACCCATAGTTCTGTTGACCAGATTCTTCAGTATCTCGAGTCTCCTTTCCCCTCTTTCTTCAACAATTTCTTTCTCCCTTTGAAGACGTTCACTGAAACATTGAAAAAAGGCAACATACATTAATGCATCTTCAATAAATAGAAGATAAATTCAATAGAAATAAACTGCACACACTGACTACTGTGTTGTGTGCACTGTTATAGTGTCAGATTCACTAAAATTAGAGATGTTCCAATACCCTTTTTCCCTTTCCCGATACCGATAACTAGGCTCAAGGTATCGGCCGATACCGAGTACTGATCCGATACCTGGGTATGTATCTGGTTATACAGCTTTATGTACAACTAGCCCTGTATGAATTGATACAATTATTATATGGTGTGCTTCACCATACATAGAGTCTGGCGAGTAAACAAAAAAAATATAATGTTTGGAAAATGGCACAGCTTTTTAAATATCTAAAAGTACACTCTTAACATCAGTGTCAGTCAAGCATTATAAATATATTATGATAATCAAGTACTATTTAATGATATAACTTTAGTAGTTAGGATTAAAACATGATAACCATGTATGAATGCACATTAGTCATTTTAACTGAACTTAGGCTGGTGGTGGTGCTTTTTTGGTCATTCAGTGTTTCTGTAAAAAATTGGGAAACAACTATCAATAATACTGATAAGATAATAATCATACTATGAATTCTACTAAGAACAATATAAAACGCACTAATGATTAACGAGTTGCTGGATTCATCAATATTAATCACATTATCTGCATTCGCTCGAACAGATTTGCTGAAATCAAAACAAGGACGAAAATAGGTGAGCGCCAGCCAATGAGATTGCCGTTTGCACATTAGCTCCGCCTACTACTGGAGAACCCGGCAGTTCTTCAAAGCTGAAAAATTCCAAACGAACTCCGTTATTTTGACAGGAAAATACAACAAAGAATATCGTTTACATACCATAGAAAACCGACGCACTACATGTCAGACTCTCTCGCTCCCTCTCTCTCTGTCTCTCTGCGTGTGAGGAAAAAAGCAAAGCGACGGCGAGTCGTGTGCCTCACACTAGAGCTTACAGTACATAAAATGCAGGTGTGCTGCGCATCCATTTAGATGAACCGAATAATAGCACAGATCGCTTGATGGAGAATGAAACTCTGATGCGGTCAGAGTTGATGAAATTATATCTGTGCTAAACTTATACACAGCCTCCAACTTACACACTGGCGAGTAAAATCTGAGCACTAGTGTGCATTAGCCAGTGGCTAATATTAGACCTCATTTAGTCGCCCAGGGTGAAGATTTAGTTGCATATGCGAGTGATTTACTGGCAATGTGCCAGCGCGTTTGTATTTCAAACTGCTCTACATAGTGGTTGCTTGTGGCAACACAGCACAACTTCCTGTGTTGGCATTCTGTGCAGCGAAGAAGAGTTGATTTCCGATTGGCAGCATTAAGCAAAGCTAGCGGGCATAACTATAGGTCTTGTGTAAGAACATCGTATCGGATCGGAACGTGGGTTCAAGTACTTGCCGATACCGATGCCAGATTTTTTGTGGTATTGGAGGAATTTCCAGAAGAACCCAAACTAAAATAATTAAAAGTGTCAAAATTTGTGTTAAGCAGTTTTTTTTTGTGACAACCCCCCCCCTGTGCTGAACACAAGCTACACTTACTTGTAGTCTTTTTCCATGTTAGAAAACAGCTCCATAAACTCTGCAGAGACTTCCTCATGAATACGAGATTCAATAGTTAATTTTTCAGACTCTTCTTTGGACAGCTTCTCTTGGAGCTCTTCAATTTTCAACTGAAGCTGTGTCAAATGTATCAGATAGATTAAATATATTAGAATATCATATAGTCTAAAATAACACTGAAAACTAAAACACAATTATTGAAACTGAAAAAACACCTTGAATACTAAAAGACAATTATTGAAACTGAAAAAACACCTTGAATAGTAAAACACAATTATTGAAACTGAAAAAACACCTTGAATACCAAAACAAAATTGTTGAAACTGAAAAAACACTTTGAATACCTCACACAGCTCTTGACTTTCTGTAGCCTCTAGGACAGTGTTGTCCTCCATGCTCTCACCATCACTCTCCTCACCATCATACATTTCTTCATCATCTTCATCCTCCTGCACGTCCTCTAGGCTCATCTCCCAGCCCATGAGCGAGCTTCTCCTGGTCCAATCCTTCTTGTCAGCGTTATTGATTATCATGGACACATCTCTGGCAGATCTCTTGAGGGAAATGCTAGGAGCTGGTTTAGGGTTGTGGACCACCACCTATAAGGGGAAAAGGTAAAACAACAAAATTAATAAACAGCAAAGAGAGTAAAAATGCCTGATAATTTAACATGAAATAATGGTTCCTGCAAACCTTTTGAGCCACTGCTGAGAACTTGAGGACATTCAGGGTTTCATCATATACTGATGCACACTGGTTTATGTTGATGATCATGCAGGCTTTTCCACGGCCACAGAAAAAACCCTGCAAATAATGTGTGAGTTTGCTCTCTCTGAAGGGGATGTGCTGATGAAACCTGTAAAAAAAGACCTATTAGTTGCATTTTAAGTCCCAATTTCAAAGGGAAATTCAAAGGACTAATGAAACAGAAGACAAATGCATCTAATGCAGCAAGCAAATTAGTTGTTTAAAAAGTGGACATTTTCTCACTTGTTTGTGTTTGGTTGAGCCTCAGAGCACTGATGCATTTCCCTAGCGTTAATAAGGAAGTGTTGATGTTTCCAGCTTCTTTTAAGCGGTCTCCTCGGTTCTGAGTCTTTGCACATCGCTCAGATCCAGCCAAATCGCATAATGACAACCTTTAAAAATAAGCAAATTTATGAATGAATCAACAATTCCATGTTCCATAACAATTCCATAAAGCATGTTAGTATTGAGGTCACCTACTCGCTTATTGTCTGAACTCGAGGAACACCCACATCTTCAATATGCAAGATCCGAATGGAAAATATACTGTGGCTATGGAGAAAATGTGTGTTCAGAACATTCGAATTTCAAAACATAACAAAATTATCAAGTTAAATATTAACACTACAGTGATTTTAAATGAAGCACCTTCTGCTAGAGAAATTGTTAAGCTTGGTGGATGAAAAACTTTGATTTTTCCTTCCAATTTTCACAACTTTTAATGCTTCCTCTGCACTGCTAACTTGAACCCATTTTAGATCTTGAGGGGGAAAAAAAAACGTATAATCAAATATGTTTTTATTATAAAAAGTATATGCTGATCATTCATAAAATATTTAAATGTAAACATTTATTCACTTATTATTATTTTCAAGCCAGAAAACAGTTGGTTACCTTTGACAAAAGCATTGCCTTTAACATCTTGGGCTAGCCGCAAAACATTCCTTCTGTGAGAGCCATTTGGAACAACATCAAGTAGATCATGGATATTTTCATTGTAGATTTCACAAAAGGAGACCCACACAGAGAATTTAACAGAAGAGGTCTCATCCAAACAGACACTGTCCCCATTTGTGTCACTAGAGGTGGAGCCTGAAAAAAAAAAAATGTTTGTAAAGTGTTTATGTTCATATTCACTGACAGAATGCTCAAAAACTATTTCAAACGCAGAGTAAAAGACATAAAACATTCAATAATACTTGCTTTCAAATGACGAACAGCTGGAGCTGGACATGCTAGACAGGGTTTTCTGGTGGTCAATCTGATTAACACAAAGAAACAGCCAAGATGTGAGTATTAGTAATTTACTTTTCTGAGCTAAAAAAACAATATACAATTAAAAAAAAAGAGGAAATATATATAAAAATAATTTACATCTTTACATCGTCGAAGAAGGTTTCTCTTATTTGTAGCTTCCTCATCCTGCTGCTCTTTGGTGAGTCTTATAAAGTCGACACATCTGTGAGGCTTGATGTTATTTTGAGAATAATTTCTTCCTTCTATGCTGTTAAAGATCACATTTAATGACCTGGGCAGAATTCCACAATCTGAATCAGGGCCTACAATATAAAATAGACAGCTATTCATACAGTGCAATATATAATTTAGTGAAAATGAAGCAACATGTGTTAAAGTCATGGGGGTTCGGTGCCTTGCTCATGGGTCTCACCTCAGTAGTGTTATTGAAGGTGGAAGTGAGCGCTTGTTATTCACTCCCCCAGCTACAATCCCTATCAGACCTGAGACTTGAACCCGCAACCTTCGGGTTACAAGTCTGACTCTCTAACCATTAGGCCCCACAAACAAACATCTCATACAAAATTCTTACCAA
Source organism: Ptychobarbus kaznakovi (assembly GCA_027422405.1). NCBI lineage: Eukaryota > Metazoa > Chordata > Actinopteri > Cypriniformes > Cyprinidae > Ptychobarbus > Ptychobarbus kaznakovi. Next base: position 10,328,603 of record CM049808.1, on the reverse strand, counting down.
AAAAAGTAAACGTCTTCCCAGCATTAGTAACTCCATACGTAAAGATCAAGGAATTCCCTCCTTCCAAGACTTCTTTCACAAGGCTTTTGGTTGTTCCATAAAATATATCTCTTTGTGTCGTTTCTGGACCGTACACCTAAAACACGAATTCAGCAATCATATTACAGCAGAAACACACTCGATAACATCACTGAATCCTGTTTGCAATAAATGACAATGCCAGAGGTGACCGTGGCTGTCCTCATACCTGTGAGAACTGAAAGCGTTGTGCCAGCTGTGTCCCGAATCTCTCACTGTGTCTGGCTGTCAGAGATGCTCTAGGTGCCTTCAGAATCACAGTATCTGGAGGCTCAATTGAGATGCACTCCTGTTTGTAGAGAATAGAGATTACAGTCATAACAAATGTGACCCTGGACCACAAAACCAGTCTTAAGTCACTGGGGTATATTTGTAGCAATAACCAAAAATACATTGTATCGGGCAAAATTATAGATTTTTCTTTTATGCAAAAAATGATTAGGACATTAAGTAAAGATCATGTTCCATGAAGATATTTGGTAAATTTCCTACTGCAAATATATAAAAACTTAATTTCTGAGTAGTAATATGCATTGCTAAGAACTTAATGTGGCAATTTTCTCAATATGTTCTTTTTTTTTTTGCATCTTCAGAGTCCAGATTTTTAAATAGTTGTATTTCGGCCAAATAGTGTCCTATCCTAACACACCATAACATCAATGGTCAGCTTTCAGATGATGTATAAATCTCAATTTCGAAAAATTGACCCTTATGATTTTTTTTTGACTGGTCACATTAAAAGTCTAGTTCACACCGAAATGAAAATTCATCATTCACTTTTCATCCTCATGCTGTTTCAAACCTATATCCACACAATAAAAGTAAACACATATTGGTTATGACAGACTTTTTCAAAATTTGCTTACAAATGTATAAAATATATCAGAATTTAGCTGGCACCTGTGATTCTCCTTCTGTTCTCTCTGCAGTAGTGAATGGGCGGACACGGAGATAGACCTGCAGATGCTCTTTTTCCAGCAATACTGAGTCCTGTTGAAAACAGAAATATGAAACATGAAATACTACTGTACAGTCTAAATTCGAGGGCTTTAAAACATGAAATATGTTTGATAATAACAAATAACGTTACCCTTGATAATTTGGAAAACTCGACGAAAAGATCTTTCCTGAGGTCCTCAGCCGTTATATAGCCAACTCTTCCAGGCTTTAGATTTAAACACGATTCCATCATCTTGACGAAGCCTATCAATACGTTTGACGTTTAGCTAAAAATGTTATCATATGAATAATAAAACGTGAGCGGCTAACGTTACAATCAAAACTGAAACAACAATGACACATCGACTAACGTTATTGAACGTATCAAATTAGTTAACGTCAAGTTACGTTACTGGCCGAGATTTTTTTACAATAAAATTAAGAAACAATTTTTGAAAAACAAGTACAATTTAAAAGTATAAACCGTGTTTTCATTCACGCCAATTTCACTTACTTTTCGCTTTATTGTTATATGTGTAAATGTCTCCCCTTTACATCGATAACATGCTTCTTTCCTGCCGTTGCAGTTCTCTCTGTTCAAATCAGACCAATCGGAGAGTTCGCTACGACGTAGCTTCCACCCCAAAGCGGAAGTAAAATGTAATGTAGTTCTAGTTGACTGACTTGATAAGCGAGGCCAACGCAAAAAATGGCAAATGCAAACTACATGACCCATAAAGCCAAACAATTAATGTGGTCCATGCTTCTGGTTCACGCTTTAACGTGGAATGTGTTTGTGCATGTGGTTCTCAGTACATTCGGTGAAGTGGTTTAGATTTATGTGATAAGAAGTAAACTCTATATAGATTTGCGTTTGTAAAAACAGCGGAAGAAATGTCTGTGTTTATGGATTTAAACATCATCAGCAGTAATGATAAAAACCGACTCAAAAGCATCATAGAGACAGCAGCTCACCGTAAGTTGCAGTAATAACGTTAGTAGTTATATTTGCTGAAACTAGGTTAACTATCTACTTTAGTAAGTATTAATAAGATGTTCATTAATAATACATTTTGATTGTGAAGGCTTAACCCTGCCTTGCCAAGCAAGTTAACATTATTGGAAATCCAGTAACGTTAGTTCTGTTTTGGCTGTGGTCTTCTAACTGGTCTAAGATGGTAATTAGTTAGCTTATTAGTTGGCTGTTTGTTTGTGTGAGCTGGGAAATTATCTTGCTCTACCAACAAAACAACTATCAGTTGGCCATACCAGTTTTTGACCATGACCAACTTTGATCAACTAGAAGCAGGGTAAACAAATGCATAGATTTGATGTACTATTGAGAAACAATGAATTCAGTTATAAACTTTAACTGTTATATTTCAGTTGGCTACTCAACAGTCGCAATAAACTATGTGGTTGAACCACAACAGAAAAAACAGGTATGATATAAAATAGTTAGACTAACCTTTAAACGTTCGTTTGATAATGCTTTTCTTGTCTTGTAATACAGGAAATTCCTAAGCCACAGAGTGTGTCAGACATATTTGATAAATTTCCAATAGTACAGGTAAATTACTTTAGTATGTTTCTAGAGAATACTTACCCATGATGGATACTGTTAATGAACATTGTGTGCTTTTTTCATAGGGCAAATCTTCTCCCATCAAAGTCCTGAATCGATTGACCATCATAGCCTCTGATGCATCTCATTTTGTAAGTTGCACGTTTATAATGAAGAAGCTCTTAAGAAATTTGCGAATGTTTTATTTGTACAGTGACATTTGTATGTTATTTTTCTTCAGAGACCAACCAATGAATACAAAAGCTTCGACCTTGTGGCAGTGCACCCCAAGACAGAAAAACTCTTTCATGTAAGGGAAATTGCATTTCTGAATTAGCTTACGTTTCCATTTAGTTTTATTTATTTTCTTTACATTTCTGATGAAAGCCAACAGTTGTGATATTAAAGTTTCTGTATATTTTCCTTTGTGTCAGGCAGCCTGCATGACTTTTGATGTGGACATTATCTGCATTGCAGTGGCTGAAAAACAGTCCTTCCATTTTAAAAGGGCTCCAGTGAATGGGGTGAGTTATAGTATTTTATATTCACACCTAATAGCATACCAGGTGATTTCTAAGCAGCACTGCAGCATTTATATAACTCAGTAATAAAATAAGTAAAATTACAAAGTTGTGAATATGAGGTCCTGAATATTCCACACCAAAATTTAAATTTAATGTCCTTGCAAAATGTTGAGCTGCATGGACCACTTTAATGATACTATCATGGTGTTTTTCATTCTTTCCAAAACTTGACAGTCTTTCACTTTCTTTATTATACGTTTAAAATGTCACCTTTTAATACAGGCTTGAAACAACATGATGGTTAATTAATAATAGCAATTTAGGGGTGAACTATCCTTTTAAATAATGTATCATCAACGTTATATTGTTGGTCACTTCAGGCTATTGACAGGGGGATTTTCTTTGAGACCTGTTATGCGGTAGCCATCAGAGACACCACTATGAGGCGATACACCATTGCCAATGCCATCAGCCTCATGGAAGTCTGTAAAGGAAAAGTATGTTGTCCCATTTTACACACAAACACCTTTAAAATGTGTCAAGCTAGTTCTGAAATTACTTTTTTTTTTCTACAGAATATCATAGTGTCCAGTGGAGCAGAAAAGGTAAAAAAGTATTTTGTAAATTGATATAATTTCAGTGTTACTGTATTGAATAGTCAGTATGACATTGTTGTCTTTTGTTCTTTTCCTAGCCTCTTGAGTTGAGGGGCCCATATGACATTGCCAATTTGTATCCTTTTAATTTGTTTATGAATAAATCATATGAATATGCCATGGTACTTCTTAAAAGGCAGTGTATCTGTGTTGAAAATTTCCTTCATTGAGATTTCAGAGGGCTTGTGTTTAGCCTGTCTGAGGGAGATGCCAAAGCTGCTGTTTCTACTAACTGTCGATCTGTCTTGCTTCATGGAGGTAAATGATTGGAAAATCGCTCAACTATTTCCCATTTCTCCAGTACAGGCCTAACACGTGGTCTTGTTTTTTTTTGTTAGATAGCTAGTTGACTTGCTGAGTATGCATTTATACCGTGGGCATTTCAGTCTGTCTCTTTGATATTAGTTGTAAAGTGTTATGTGAATGTTCATTGGTAATTTTCATGATTCTTTATAACAGAGACGAGAGCCACTGCATCTGGTGTTGTTTACACCATGAAGAAACCTAAACCTCCCCAGAAGCAAGAAGAAGAATCTCCAGTATCTAAAAAGGCCAAAACTGAAATAGCATAGCCAGTGTATTATTTTTTTTCAATTGAAGATTAATATTCCTTGAATCCCTTTTCCTCAAAATCTTGCAATCCACTTTAAATTGAAAGATGATATAGATATTTTAAAATTACATTTATTGAGCTGAGCTTTAAAATAATTGCAAACAAAATTTACAGAAATTAAACTAGTACAAAATTGCTCATTAAATACATTCTGTCATAAAACACGATTTATAATACCAAAAATGTCAATCAATCATGCTAAGACTGAATCTAATCTTGGCATTAGAGCTATTTCAGGCCATGCATTTCCATGTGAAGAGGAAGCTCTATGTTCCATTAAGTTTTTCATTCCTTTCTGCCTTATCTGTGGTTTAATAAAAAGTTAAAGTACTGTGCTTCAATTTCCAAAACTCTTGTAAATCTTTCACATAACTTTTCCATTTGAAAAATGCATAATGTCATGCAGGGCTCAATAATATACCCTCCTTCGATATCAGATTCTAATATGCAGGCAATCTAAAAATGCAGGTTTTTGAGTGTATTATGCCCAAAGTGCACCTATGGTGGTCAAGTATTGCATCTACTTTTTTCCATCCTTAAAGTTGTCAAAGATGGTTTTAGCTCCATTCTGCCACTCGCAAACACTGTCCATTGGTGACATTCCCTCCTGGAGAAGACAAAGAAATGGTGAAGCAATATTGATCCTAAGCCTTTAAAAAAAAGGTCCTTAGCCCTCTAAAATCATTTTTAGTAGCTGTTTCCACACTAGCAAAAGTACTAAGCTTACAAAAGTACCAGAAGATGGCACTCCTAGTTAAATTTAGTGAGAATTAATTTAACTTGTATGTAGGAAATCACCATTTATTAGTATCTGATAGCATCCTAATACATGAGCACAGGGGTGCTGCTACGGTTTCTGAGCCCCCTGGACAGCATATTCACTCGCCCCCACCCCTAACAGTATAAAAGTATATAGGCTAAGCATTACATGAAAGAACACTTACACAATTCTTGAGTTTTAAGTCCCCTCCATGCAACAGAAGTTGGATGAGCTTGACATGATTCAGTCTGACTGCATCATGCAGTGGTGTGTCACCCTCCTAATGCAGAAAGACATTTAAAGTGACCATTAATGTGTTATTTACTTTATTTAATGAATGTGTTGCCAAATTTCTTACTATGTCTTTTGCATTGACGTCTGCGCCACAGTGTATAAGATGTTCAGCACATTCATGGTGTCCTGTCCTGACCGCTACATGAAGGGGGGTGCTGCGAAGCTGAGGATGTCAAGTTTGACCGATAGAGACAGCATGTCAGACCACACCAGCTATATTATTAAAACAGATTTGCTGTCAAATAACTGCTTTTACCTTGTCTCTGGAATCCAGTTTTGCACCATGATTAAGTAGTGCTTCAAGCACAGGCAAACTGCCACCACGACAAGCCCAGTGAACTTCAGTTGCTTGAAGCTAATTAAATACACCCAAAAGAATAAGATGATCCATTCAATTTGCTTAGAAGAAGAATCATCTTCACAGAAAAGATGTTTGTTTTATATTTGAAAATAATAAAAGTAGGCGGCTCTAGGCATGGGCGGGTGACTAAGCCCACCCAAAAGTCTGTCTTGCCACCCAATCAGAAGATATAAAGAAAATGACTCATTCGATGTGTGTATGATTAAAAGCAATTAGCGGGCTCTGTGTGAGAAGCGAGTTAGGGTGTAAATGCCCCGACAATCACAAAGTATACAAAGTAAAATAGTATTTAATCGATACAGCAACTTGAGTTTTAACACTCAGCGGGCGGCTTCAGAATCACGAGAAGCAGACGCTGCAGTCTTGATGTAAAGACGTTAAAAAGTCATTGATTTTGCGTGTAAAGAGAAATTTGTGTTGCTATAAAGAAGCTAGTGGTCAGCAGCTAATGGTGTGGCTGCTTTTTTCACAAATACAAACTTCCCAGCTCCGCTTTAAAACGTCCGACCCTTCCCCTAGTCCCAAAAATCTGTTAATAAAATGTTTAAAAAACTCATCTATGTTTACTATTATCTATATCTATCATCTTTCTATCTATTCTTCTATCATATCTATCTATCAATCTTTCTTTCTTCTATCTAGCTAGTGTAGTATAGGTGTATTATACGTGATAAATTTTAAAAAAATTTTTTATAGGACCACAATCGATCTTCACAGAACAGATGTATTCCAGAGAAATTCGCAATTTTTTTTCCTTTAAAACAATTAACAATGTTTACAATATCACCTCTTCCATAAAAACTAAGCAGTATAGTGTGATATAATTCTTTAAAAACAAAATTTTTAGTTTATGAACACAAAAACAAAATCGTGGTGCAACCAACATGTGATACTTCCTTGAAATGTCAAGATCAGTAAGGTTCCAAATTTATATTTATGAATTAATTCATAATTTGTTAAAATACCTTTCTCTTTAAATGTATTTTAAAACTTTATGAAAAATAATAATGTGATTTAAAAAAGTATACATTCACATGTATTCAAGGATTAAGGTAAATGTTACTACTGTTTGCTTGATGGTTACACTAGTTGCATTTTTAGTCATTCAATTTAAACTTTTCTTGAAAATGGTATAAAAGAGTATTTCTGTATTAGAAATTGACATGAATTTGAAGCTTGGGTTTAAAATATTTTCTTTGTCTTGATCTTGCACACTCGAGTATTATTTGTATTCATAGACAAACTAAATGCACAAATATACTTAAGTATTATGTAAACATTATTCAATACCTTGTCCTTATTTTCAATTGAAGCACCAGCCTCCAGCAGGGTTTGCACAATCTCCACATTTCCTTGTGAGCAAGCTCTGTGCAAAGCGGTTCGGTTGAACTAGTAAAATAATCATATATAACATTATTATTATTAACAAAATAATTATATATATATATAATTATATATAATTATATATATATATTTTCATTCACCAGATGTCGGTAACAACCCAAGTAATCCATGAATACAAAGAAAACAAAACAAATATAAGTTCAGAAATTAAGTTGTGTGTTATAAAATAGAATGACACAGGGGAAAAGTAAAATATTATTGAACACATGAAGAAAGGGAGGTGCAAAAAGGCACGGAAAGGCAAGACAGCTGAAATCTATCAGTAATTAGAAAGCAATCCCGTGGTAGCCTTGTCAGTAGAAATTAATATTAGCTGGTTCGGTCCAAACACCTATGCACCAGGATGATGAAGATGAAACATGGGACATTTCAGCAAGACAATGATCCCAAACACAGTTGGTTTCAGAGAAAGTAAATAAAGCTGCTAGAATGGCCCAGCCAATCACCTGACTTGATTCCAATAGAAAATAAGTACTAAAGATAAGAGTTCATAAAAGAAGCCCACAGAACCTTCAAGATTTGAAGACTTTGTGGAAGAATGAGCCAAAATCCCACCTGAGCAATGTATGCGACTAGTTTCTCCATAAAGGAGGCTTCTTGAAGCCAACAAAGGCTTTTGTACAAAGTATTAAATACATTTCAGTAGTTCAATACCTTTTCCCTGTCTTTCCATTTTATTACACATAACCTAATTTCTGAAATATTTGTTTTGTTTAATCTCCATCCTTCAGATATAAGTGCAGGCAGGTGCCTTTTATCCAATATGGTGGGTAAACACTTACATTATCACAGGCGTTTGGGTCTGCACCTCTGGCGAGGTAACTTTTGATCATTGGCAATTTGTTATCCAGCGCTGCCTTCAGAAAGTCATCCTCGTCAACAAAATCATTCTGTGAGACAATGAAATGATTACTTGAGGGGTTGAAATCTCATTAATAATGATTGCTTTGAAATATGCTTACCACTATCTCTTGTTTAAACTGTGTTTTGTAGACTGATGTACTTGTTTTTATCTTCTGACTTTCTATAATCTTCTGGAGGTCATTAGTGCTGTTGCCAGTCTGCAAAAGTATTCAAATGTGCTAAAGAAAATGCACTTCTAATAACATATGCTTCATGAGGTATACAAATGAATGCTTAAGAAACCTATATCTTACATTAAAACCATTTAAAATGACTTCATTGTCACACTGAAGGTTGTAGGCTTTCAGATGTTCAACCGTGCTTTTGCATTCTTCAGGAGGCTGCTGTGCCAAAGTGTCATCCTGCTCTTTGTTTCCACTTGTGATGTCTGTAACCTAAAATAACATCAAATTAGAAGCACATATATTTTGTAGACCAAAGAAATAACCACTCAAAGGGATAGTTCACCTAAAAATCATATTCATCTTCATGTCAAACCTGTATGACTGACTTTCTCTTGTGGTACACTAAAGAACAAATTCATCGAATGATCATTGAAAAAAAATAGAATATATTTCCCAAAATATTTTTTTGTGTTCCACCGTAGAAAGGCCTATGCTGGTTTGGAATGACGAGATTTTTGGGCAAACAATCCATTTTAAAACACTAAGTGGCCATTTTAAAACCGCAAAAGTTTTGTATAAATAGCCAAAAGAGGTTTATATACAATCTATTCACATTTATTTAGCAATTGAAGTAGTTTGAAGAGGATCTTTTTCTTTAATATTTCAAATAATATAATAAGTAGGCCTGCTATTATCTGTTTTTTTTTTTGGAGCCCAGGACCTAAAAATCCAAGATGCACAAAATAAACTGAAATCTTGAGACAAAAGCATCAAATAAAACTATTTAAAAGGCATAATGGAAATCACTAAAAACTAACTGCTTTTGAAATAGACATATAAGCCCTTACCAGCTCATCGTCCTGTAGGATTCCCATGACTTTCCTTGACAATTCCTTGTGCCAAAATTAAGGCATCCAAGCCAAGCATCACTTATATGGTGGCCACAGTTGGAGATCCCACTCCTGTTGTTCAGCTGACTCCTCCCACCTCTGAGGTTTCCCACGTCACTGTGATGTCAGATGCATTCCGAAGGGGGCTGAGGGTGAAAAAAACTTTTTTTTTTCAGAAGTCAGATGCCTTTGGGAACATTTGAAGGAATGGAAATTAAACCTGGGGGAACTTGATGTGCCGCCATAGAGTCCCCTCTCTATCCAAGAATGACTTACAGCTGACCACGAAGCCCAGGACACAGAGCACCACTCCACATTACACACAAAGATGACAGGAAATGTTTATGAAGTGTTTTGGAGACTTATAACATCATAATCAGCTTTGACTGTCTCATATATTAAGGGAGTTGTCTTAATTTATGAGGCTATTTTCTTCTTAGGTTTCATCACTTGCATTACTTCTGTTACGAGAGCATGTAAACTTGTCGCACCCTGTGACTATTTTTAATTGAGCTGCCCATGAATCACTTACAGTAATGAGTCACATGGGTGGTTGTCTTGCATGACAGCTGCTCTTTTACTAGTTTTCCACATCTCTAGGGTCTTTAAAACTATGAAATGATGCAGTAAAGATGTGAAGAATGTATCTATTAAAATTAATATTGGTAGCATTGTATTATGTCTAATTGAGTGTTTTCTTTTTCAAGGCTTTCTTAAGCACTGTGGGAGGCTACAGCATCTTTTAACAAGCAGAATGTTACACTGGTGTTAGCCAGAGAGATATTTCCCTCCATAATATCTAATATTTGTTTGCAGCATTAGCACCAAAGATAAAAAAAATATTGCCAATGGAGTCTAACATGCAACGTAAGGGTGTCTTTGTTCATTCATTAATTGAAACTTTAGAAGGCACTAGTTTCATGAAGTCAAGACAATGCAAGAAGTTAGAAATGTTGCATATAGTGGCTCACAAAAATAGAAGTTAAAGAAAATTGTCTCATTAACATGATTCTAATTAAATAACTATCAAGAAATCAACTGGATGGATGTATACAATTATAATGTTTATGCGATGGCTTTCTATCTGGGGGCATCAGTAGGGTTCTACAGAAAATCTGAAAATAAAAAAATATATAATGACCATATTAGGGCTGTAAAACTGCTCTGGAATTTTGGATTTTGCAATCCATATAAATGTAACCTGATGTTTTGCCAAAAAAGATGGTTAATAATTTAGTAATCCTGTAAATATATTTACAAAAATACATAATGGAGACATTAATCAAAATCATTTCATAAATTAACCAAATGTAAGTTTTTGAATTTGCGAGCAAAAGTCGATGATTTGTGAACCTCCTGCATCATTAGGGCTTGAATCCAAGCATCAGCCTCCAATTCGGTCAGTTATGATTAATGGAAAAATTATTTAAACAGTTGAATCATAATAAGTGCATTGCATCTCTCAGAAAAGGTCAAATACATGTATATGGGTATTATTCCAGTGATATAATAATAAGGCTTTCTGTATTGTGTAATATCTTGTTAATGTATTTAGACCATAGGTCAGTAAGATATATGATATGTGAAGCTTCCATGTTGTGTTTTTATCTGTCCTCTTAAGAGTGATATGTAAAATGCTTGTAAAATATGATCTGTAACTAAACACATTGCCTAAATATCAATCAACCAGAGCGTGTAACAGCCTCTACCTGCTCTTTTTAGACCTCAGGTCTGACAGTCACATGCAATGCTGTAAAGTAAACTGTTTTAATATTTTTTTTTATCAGTAAAGAGACCTCTTGAACTTATCTAAAATCTTAAAAATAAAGGTGCTTCACCATGCCATAGAAGAACCCTTTTGTCTAAATGGTTCCATAAAGAACCTTTAACATCTGAAGAACCTGTCTGTTTCACAAAAGGTTATTTGTGGTGAAAGAATGTTCTTCAGATTATAAAAAGGTAAGGAAGGAATGGTTCTTTAAAGAACCTTTGACTGAATGGTTCTTTGTGGAACCAAAAAATGGTTAATTTATGTCATCGCTTAAATAACCTTTTGAAGCTCCTTTATTTTTAAGAGTGTATGGCTTAAACATTTTTAATCAGTATTTTTTGTCTGCAATAATATCTAAACATGAAATATGTAAATATGTTTTATAAAGAAACCTTGTTTGAAACGTAATTTTTTTGCAGTGTTGAGTGTGCATCACGTTCATGCTTTGAGTTTCAGTCAGGTGGTACTGTGACTGATTTATCTACTAAATGGCACGTGCGTTTTGAACTTGTCACCACGCAGCTCTGGTACAGCATACCGTGAGCAATATTAATAAACAATATGAAATATTAACCTTGTGCTGACACATTTTTATGCACTACGGCAACATCAAAGATGTGCAAGGCAAGTTTTCAAACCTTTCATCACATTGAGTGATAATATCATATGGAAATATTAGTGTTGATGTATGAAAGCTTGGCAGTCATATTACAGAAAAAATAATAATTGAGCATTGGAATAATTGGCAGTGCAATTCAGCTGCAGGCATTAAGTGTTCTACTACTCTCTTAAAACACTTTTCATATTCTTAGTAGTATAATTGCTCTAATAACAATGTATAACAGTTAACATAATATTTTTATGGCTAAGGCTAATTTTTATAGATAACATTTTATCCTAAATACAGCTAAATATTATTTCACTCATTTTGTGTAGTTGTCAATATTTTCATTTGTTTGGTTTTTATACCCATTGACAATGATAACAATTATGAAATTCATTTTCACACAATAACAAATACAATTGTGTTTTTGGCCTGTCCAACTATAGAGGCCTTCTCGACTGTTTCCAGAAATTAAAATCAAACCACAATGTCAAAATTGAAACAATCTATTGTACTGATATTCATATTTAGATGTGTCCCACATTTTGCATGCAACCATATTACAGCATTTATTAATTTGTTTCCTGTTATTTACATGTTTTATGTATTTATTTATTTTGTGCTTCATGTCTTCTTTTGAACCATATTTATGGAAAGTACCCTGTAGTTCTTTTATAATAATATGCACAGTAAATTTTGCATTGTATAATGTGCCTCAGATTTGTCATGTAGACCAGCTTTATCTATGTTTTATGTAACACGCAGTGTTGGGGAGTACATAGTTACATGTAACGGAATTACGTAATATAATTACAAAATAAAAGTAACTGTAATCAGTTACAGTTACTGAGATTTTTTTTTAAATTCAACAGTTACTTATGAAAATGTTAAGGATTACCAAGGGGGTTACATCTGAGTTTTTTTTCACTCACTCCCGCATACAGATTCAACTGATTTATTTCATAAATTGTAGTTTTATGAGTGCTTTAAAATACGAAACACCAATGTTTCAGGAGTTTATAACATGCTTATATGATAACTCTTTATTTCCTATATGGGTTTATGTAAATACTTTATTTTTTAAATTAACAGTTTTTTTTTCAAAGGCATTGTTAGATTCCAGTGTTTCCTGTCATGGCTATGCAAAGATTTGATTTCAAAAACAGTATCATAGCTATTAAACTAGTTCTTGTTATGATTTTAAATTTGCATTTAACCTTAGAAATTCTGTGTCAGAATGATCTCAAAGTAAGTCTGATTCTGTGGTGGCTGTGCTTCAAAGGGGACATCGGATTATCATTTTCCACAAGTTGGTTTGATTTAGGGTCTTTTTGAAATGGCCTCAGTGGTCGTATAAAACAACACCCTTTTTACCTTGTCAAAAACAGCTCCATTCACAGTGACTCGTTTCGGTGCATACATCTTTACATGGTAATGAGTTCTGCTCACCCCGCCTCTCTCTTCCGTGGAAGAGCAAAGGTGATTAGGAAATAATCATTAAAAAAATATATATATACTGTAAAGTGTGAGACTTACTACTTCTGGAAGTGCATCTGGATCACAAACAATGGGTACTGATCCATCCTTGAGTTTTAACTTTTTAACAAAACCTGCCTTGAATTGTCCCTCATTCAGAAAGCAAAGGAGTAAAATGATTTGCGCAGACATAAACTAATTTAGGTGTATTCGTTGTCGCATTACCATCAAAATCAAAGGCTAATCCACTGCGTCCTCAGTGGCTCTGATGTTTGGAGAAAATTAGGACTCTTATATTCTTCTACATCTAACAACAAAACACCTGCATTGCTTACAAGACATTGTTGTTGCTACAGCTGCTCAAGCGCGGAGAAAATGACAGACTTCCTACAACTGGCTGAGGGCGGAAATATGCTAATACGGGACAGTACGTCAGTGGTCATGGGAGGGGCCTGAGCAATATGACATCATATTGTCTTGATAACTGTTTAGGTCTTTGGGGGATTAAAAAAAAGGAGTTAATGGATTTTTAATCATTGAGTGATAAAGGGCAGTTGTGTCTACGGACTACCAAGACACATTTATATGCAAATGCAGATATTTTGCCTCCAATCTTGATTCAAGTGATGAAGGATTTTGAAAGTCTGACAGTAATCAATGTTGAGCACTACTGTAAGGTTAACATAACCTTGCCTGGTTTACATGTTTAAAAATGATTACCAGTTGAAAACACTGAAATTTCAAAAAGTAATCAAAAGTTATCAGTTACATTACTTTAATAAAGTAATTGAAAAGTTACACTACTTAGTACATTTTAAGTAAGGTAACTTGTAATCTGTAACCTATTACATTTTCAGAGTAACCTTCCCAACACTGGTAACACGTATGTACATGGATGTAATTGTATTTTCACAGTGTGATCAGTGTGACTTATGTGAGGTGCTGAGTGAGCAGACAGAAGTGGGACTGGAATGAGTGGAATGCCTCCTAATGAGCTGAGACACTGAGAGGGATTCAGAACCCAAAACATCTGAACCTTCTCCACAGAGTGCCAACAGGTAGTTAGTTAGGAATGAGAGTAGAACAAATGCTATTTTTTCTTTACTGCCTGTTAATCTACCTGAATATTTTCATAATTTCTTACTGTTTAGATCCTGAGATTTGATTATAGTTAATATATACAGTATCTCACAGGAGTACAACCCTCACATTTTTGTAAATATTTTATTATATCTTTTCAGTGTAAATTTGCTGTCCCCTCAAAATAACTCAACACACAGCCATCAATGTCTAAACCACTGGCCAAAAAAGTGAGTACACCCCTAAGTGAAAATGTCCAAATTGGGCCCAATTAACCGTTTTTGTCTCCCTGGTGTCATGTGACTCGTTAGTGTTACAAGGTCTCAGGTGTGCTAAATTTAGTGTCATCGCTCTCACTCTCTCAGAATGGTCACTGGAAGTTCAACATGGCACCTCATGACAAAGAACTCTCTGAGGATCTGAAAAAAAATTGTTGCTCTACATAAAGATGGCTTAAGCTATAAGAAGATTGCCAAGACCCTGAAACTGAGCTGCAGCACGGTGGCCAAGAACATTCAGCGGTTCAACAGGACAGGTTCCACTCAGAACAGTCCTCGCCATGGTCGACCAAAGAAGTTGAGTGCACATGCTCAGCGTTATATCCAGAGGTTGTGTTTGGGAAATAGACGTATGAGTGCTGCCAGCATTGCTGCAGAAGTTGAAGGGGCGGGGGGTCAGCCTGTCAGTGCTCAGATCATACGCCACACACTGCATCAAATTGGTCTGCATGGCTGTTGTCCCAGAAGGAAGCCTCTTCTAAAGATGATGCACAAGAAAGCCTGCAAACTGTTTGCAGAAGACAAGCAGAGTAAGGACATGGATTACTGGAACCATGCCCTGTGGTCTGATGAGACCAAGATAAACTTATTTGGTTCAGATGGTGTCAAGCGTGTGTGGCGGCAACCAGGTGAGGAGTACAAAGAAAAGTGTGTCTTGCCTACAGTCAAGCATGGTGGTGGGAGTGTCATGGTCTGGGGCTACATGGGTGCTGCCGGCACTGGGGAGCTACAGTTCATTGAGGGAACAATGAATGCCAACATGTACTGTGACATACTGAAGCAGAGCATGATCCCCTCCCTTCGTTTTCCAACATGATAACGACCCCAAACACACCTCCAAGATGACCACTGCCTTGCTAAAGAAGATGAGGGTAAAGGTAATCTGTGGGGCATCCTCAAACGGAAGGTGGAGGAGCGCAAGGTCTCTAACATCCACTAGCTCTGAGATGTCGTAATGGAGGAGTGGAAGAGGACTCCAGTGGCAACCTGTGAAGCTCTTGTGAACTCCATGCCAAAGAGGGTTAAGGCAGTGCTGGGAAATAATGGAGGCCACATTAAATATTGACACTTTTGGCCCAATTTGGACATTTTCACTTAGGGGTGTACTCAATTTTGTGGCCAGCAGTTTAGACATTAATGGCTGTGGTTGAGTTATTTTGAGTGGACAGCATATTTACACTGTTATACAAGCTCTACATTACATTCTAGCAAAGTGTCATTTCTTCAGTGTTGTCACATGAAAAGATATAATAAATTATTTACAAAAATGTGAGGGGTGTACTCACTTCAGTGAGATACTGTATTATAATATACAGGTATATAATTTTTTTTTGAATATCATGAAAAAGGTCAATATTTTTTGTCACTCATTTCAGAAAGTGAACCCCATATATTATATAGATTCATTACACAGAGTTAAATATTTCAAGCCTTTATTTCTTGAAATTTTGATGATTATGGCTTACAGATAATGAAAACCCAAAATTCAGAGTCTCAGAAAATTAGAATGTTACATAAGATCAATAAAAAAAGGATATTTTAAACAGAAATGTCAGGCTTCTGAAAAGTATGTTTATTTCTTTGCACTCAATACTTGTTCGGGCCTCCTTTTACATGAATTACTACATCAATGCGGCGTGGCATGGAGGCAATCAGCCTGTGGCACTGCTCAAGTGTAATGGAAGCCCAGGTTGCTTTGATAGCGGCCTTCAGGTCATCTGCATTGTTGGGTCTGTTGTCTCTCATCTTCCTCTTGACAATACCCCATAGATTCTCTATGGGGTTCAGGTCAGGTGAGTTTAATGGCCAATCAAGCACAGTAACACCATGGTCACTGAACCAGCTTTTAGTGCCTTTGGCAGTGTGGTAGGTGCCAAGTCCTGCTGGAAAATGAAATCAGCATCTCCATAAAGCTTGTCATCAGAAGGAAGTATAAAGTGCTCTAAAATTTCCTGGTAGATGGCTGCATTGACTGTGGACTTCAGAAAACACAGTGGACCAACACCAGCAGATGACATGGCAGCCCAAATCATCACTGACTGTGGAAACTTCACACTGGACTTCAAGCAACATGGATTCTGGATTCTTGAAAGTTTAACTTTTTGAAATAAGTTACAAGAAAAGGTGAAACTTTTTCAACATATTCTATTTTTTAGATGTACCTGTGTATTTAACATTCATTTGCATGAAATTGAAAATTAATCACTGCAGGTATTTTATAAGTACTGTACATTGTGTAAATCCTGCAATTTTTTTAAATGAACCAGTAATTCTTAGTGTATTTTACGTGTAATTGTAAAATTGTGTTAATTTATTTGAAGGCATTTGATTCATCGTCACATTTGTACGACAGCATTTTAGTGCTTCGTTAAAAATAAAAAAAATCTAAGATTACGAGATTAAAGTCTAAATATTTCGAGAATAAAGTCGAAATTCTACGAGATTAAATTTGAAATATTTCGAGAATAAAGTCGCAATTCTACGAGATTAAATTCGAAATATTTTGAGAATAAAGTATAAATATTACGATAATAAAGTCGAAATATTACGAGAATAAAGTCTAAATGTTTTGAGAATAAAGTCGAAATTTAGTAAAGTCCTATTACCCAAATAAACTGAGGGAATAACTTTCCTAAAAATTATTTGAGTAGTCTCAACTCATTAGGGTTTACACAGAGTACAACCTACCTCAGAAAAGACAACAATAAATCTTATTTTAACAAATTTGAGTCCACTTCAACCTTTAGAAAGTTTTATTGCTGTTTAATTAAATAGGCTACATGTGAGGAATGAAAGTTTGGACGCCACAGACATTTTTGTGGAATAGGTGGTGGAATTTTCACAAATTTTTAATTGATTCACATAAAGTGAAAGTGACCCATACTTGGAATTCGTGCTCTACATTTAACCCATCCAAAGTGCACACATACAGCAGTGAACACACACACACTGTGTACAAAATATGAATATTAATTGTCTAGAACAGGTCGCACGCCTATGCACAGAGCTAACGCGGTTTGGCGGGTGTTCATTTCATACTCTGTGACAGCTTATTTAATGTATAAATTATACATTGTATTTAAAGTATAAGGTAGGCTACATGTACAACAAACGAATGGCATAGGTATCGTGTTCTGTAATCACGATTTCGAATGTGGCCTATACCTGTGGAACGTAGACAGCACACGCGCTGTTCATCTAATAAAAGATCTTCATATAGCTCTAACGTTAGCAAACAAGACCTTGCAGATTTTCTTTCAATTGACTGTAATTCCAAAACCACGTCTTCTTCGCTCTTGATGTTATGTGAGAACCGTCAGCGCGTGCGCAGGGAACTGAACAAATCATTCAAACTGATTCGTGAACCGATTCATTGGTTTGCCAGCTGGTTTGATCAAGCTTTTGAACAGAATCGACTCAAAAGAATGAATTATTTGCAAATGTGCATCGCTTATTGACCAGAGAAACGTTGACGGCGCATTTGGTATAAACTGAAGCAGTTTTAACTTGCATTGCATTAAGATAAAGTAACGAGAGGATCGTCGCCCACAGTAACGAAGTAAAAGTACCGTTTTTTCTCTAAAAATGTACTTGAGTAAGAGTAAAAGTATCTTTAAATATACTCTAAAAGTATTAGTTACCCAAAAAATGTACTCAAGTAAATGTAACGAAGTAAATGTAACTCGTTACTACCCACCTCTGGCCACGACTTCCATAAAGACAGCCAGCTTTCACGCCACATTAAAGAGCTTGAAAAACACATAATTGTAAGACACATAGTTTGTGTTTAGCTATAAAACTGATTTTTAAAGCTGAGCCTTTGTTTTAAATTAAAAGCACTAAAAGCACAAAGCTTATTGCTATTGGGTCGCCGGCACACTACAAATAACGAATGCAATGGAAGACATGAAATATTATTTCCAAGCATTCTGTCCCCGCTAGTATGACACATGGTGTGATTTCTGCTAATAATCCCACATATATTTGAAGTCTATGACCCAAATAAGAATTTTCACCGTATATTGTTATCTGAACAAGTATGTATAAGTCTGCCACGTTTGTTCTGACCAACTGAGGAAAGAATAATTCTAATAAATCACGCTACCAATGGTAATTAAATCTAGCGATCGGCTAGCTCATATCACATCAAACCGTGCAAATTATTATTATTGTTATACTTTATTCTCAAATTATTAATGTTAACAACATCAGCATTGCATGACTTTGAGTAGGCTTATAGTGTGTATTAAAATGTAGATTTCAATTACTGTACAACCTAATCTAATTGTCATGCCATTCAAATTTTATATTAAGAAATTCTTCTAACCCAAAAAGCAAACTATGCTACTTTCAAACTGGTTGTCTTTAAAATACTAAATCTTGTGTAATCCCAGGCTATCTGTAATCAGAAGCACATTTAAAACTGGAATATAATTTAATTTCATTCACATGTGTTTCATAAACACATAATCCTTTCTGGATTACAATCCGCCATCAAATTGATACATTTAATTATTCTAAACGATCTGCAGGATCCTTACATGCGATATAGCCAAGTAGCCGGGACAACTTTATGTTTACAGACGTGATGACGCAGTTCCATGCTCGAATTTCCCGCGAAAACCTACCCGTACCACTCAAATTAGAAAACATTATTATAAGCTAACCGTTGTGAATCGGGCTAAAGGCGATAGTTTTGAACACTGGCTGGTTATGTACTTTCTCAAATATTGATTTTGGATTAATTTGTAACCAAAAAAAGTTACGGACTGCAGCTTTAAGAGAAAAAAAATTGTTTTGGGGGTCATCTTGCCCCAGGCAGAATCTTACCTCGTCTTACCCTATTTCCATTTTTTTTCATAGAGATTTTCATATTTTATTTTTACTAGCATTAAAATTGTTATTTAAAACATCAACCTCATTATTCCAAACATATGTTTGTTTATTTTTATGGGTTTGTTTTACATAACACCTGACATACTTATTAGGCTAGTAATTTGTGGGAAGATGTTTCTGGATAGAGAAATAGAGATAGATATATATATTTAGGTTGGCAGAGGAGATTAATGTCACATTATCACTCATGCCGCTTCTTGTTAATGTAAGCCTGTCTGACATGAACTGCAAGTCACAGGTTAACGGCAGGTACCTGTCTTGAATAGGTCATAATCATAACAGGGCTGCCACACTTGTGTCTTCATTGATAAACTGGTTGTAAACTGTTACTGGACTAGTTGGTAATTGAAAGCTGCGCCCTAGTTTGTGTCCAATCAGAGACAATCTGCCATGGAATGAATAAAACAGCAATGCGTAAACAAGAACTGGAAAGTCCTCCGCCCCCTTCCCCATATCATCTCAAATGAAACAGTTCCGTATTCTGTGGCGCTACTACAACCATCACATTCAACAGCCCAAATTCGTTCTAGCCTGTTTGTAAAAATCAATGCGCATCATCAACATGGACCCATGATGTGTAGAAGGTAAGAGATGGTCGTTACTGTCTGACTGCAGCTGCGTGTCGTTTTCACGCTCTCCCTTCATCGTAAAGTTTCGGGTGGGATGGGAATGCGGTCTCGTGTCATATATCAAGTTCGTCAGCATGTCTGTGTCTCTGTCGGAGACTAGTTGTCAGGGTACAGCTGGTTATTAGAGCGCACTGGTGAGCGATAAAGCACTCGCCTCTCGTTTACGGAAAGTGACACTTGTACAAATGGCAGCAAGTTGAAACGAGTGCGGCACTGATCGCACGTTATTCGTTATTGAGGTAAACACAGCGCGGGGTTTTACAGGAAGATGACGCACAGAATGACTCCGACGATGGCCAAGTAGAGATCAGCCGAATAGTTTTGACAAACAAGACAATTGTATTGTCGTGAGGATGTCACGATAAGCGACGTACGTAGCTGACGAGGACCAACTGAGACATTTAGAGTATAGAGATATTATATAACAAAACCACATTGGATCTATTTAAGTCTGATCGCAAGATAAGATAAGGGACGTTATAAAAACTACTATAAAATATGACAAAATGCTATGCTCACAGGCCCAAATTTTGTGTCGGTTAATAGCGTGTTCTACCAAATACTATCAGTCTCCCACTTAATACATGTTTTTTTTAAGGATAAAAATAGTTACACATTTATTGAATGAGTTATATTGTTTTCGAAGCCTCTGTAATGTAACCCAATGGTTTCGTTTTGAAGATCGTGGGCGGGGCTTAACGCGCATGTGTCATGCGCACCTGTAGACAAGTTCAAGTTTCTGAAACATTAAAGGAGCACTCAATAAATATCCCTATTAGCGCCCCCCCATCCAACTTCCATACCCAAACAAGATAATTAAGATTACATATAAAATAACATAAAATCGATTATGTAAACACCCACATCATAAATAACAACATTGATACATTTACACATTATATTTTTTTATTTAGGATATATATAATTTCATTTTCAGACATCAGTTTCTTGTCACATTCAAATTGGTTGTCATAGTAATGACACTAATTTGTGGAAATTCAGCTCATTGTGAGTTCCACAAATCTGAATGCATTAGGCCTATTTGTAAATTGACTGTTAAGATAAAACATTTTGCACAGTTTATTATCTGTGATACCATTACAACCACTGGATGCCTGTATCTATGTAACAATCCCTAGTTGCTAAGAAATTGTCATCACACATAAATAATTGTTATTACATTTGGATTTGGATACATTTGAGATATTATCAATAGTTAACTTTTTGTCATCTGTTGTTTTGTTGTTGTTGTTGTGTCAGTTATTGCATTATTATTTCAGTCAAACCTATAAAAACTCTTTGTTACCTCAAACTACATAGGCCTATAAAAGCCTGATCAGTGACATACAAGTAATCAGAATGCAGCTACTTCTTTTATTACTCATTGACGCGTAAACTTCACCTTTAAAGGTGCTGTATGTAGGATTTTGACTCTACCAAAGCATACAAATACCATAATATGTTTGCAGATATTTAAGAAACATGCTAAGTTAACATACTTGTTTGTCTGAAAAATAATGCTACAGTCAGTTATTCTCCTTTTGAAAATGTGCATTCCGGCCCGCAACGTCTGTGTTTGTTATGGCTTGTTAAACCTGCCACTGCCAGTTTACCCAATTGTATTTCGGCACGCCGGCTTGCCAGTTGGTGGAAAACAGCGTATTTAATTTAATTCATCGTCGTTTGCGCTCCTTCCATTTGGTGTCGTTAATCTGGCAACCTGAGTGTGCGTCAAGTCTGAGGAGGAGGGGCTGGTGGAAAAAAAAAAACTCTCCAATATTTTGAATTTGGACTGCAATACCTAGTTCAACCGTTAGGTGCCAATCCTACATACAACACCTTTAAATAACGTGACGCTCTGCCCTCTATGGCCCTGTCCCAAATGGAACACTTCATGTGCACTTGCGGTCTTACGGACTTAAAATGGCCGCCGCGTGCGCGTGTCTGTTAAGTCCACGAGACCGAAGGGTGTCCCATTCCTCATTTTAGCGTTCAGAAGGGTGCTCGCGAGCGCCCCCTTTGTGGCCGTTTTGCACCCTCGATACGCACTTCTGCGAGCTCACTGCAGACTTCTACCCGGACAGTCAAAACGACATTACGTCACGAAAGTGCGGACTCAGAGGAAGACCGCAAGGGTTTAGGGTGCCATTTGGGACAGGGCCTATATGTAATGCCGAGTTCACACTGCACGATTTCAGCCCGATTTTTCACTCGCCGACAGGTTTTGATAAATCGCCGACAAATGCCCGACATCGGAGGCAAATCGGTGCTCATTCACGCGAGAGACAATCGCGCTGTATGAATGATCAAAGACGCTATCTGAGGTCAACGCCGATGCGTCGCCGACACCCGCAAAATATTTGGCATGCTAAATATCTGGAGCTGTCGGCGATTCACAATCCTGCTGTGTGAATGAGTTCTGACGGAAAATACATCGGTGATGACCTACAGCCAATGAGAGAGCAAAATACAGGGCAGCGGGAAGCTTGGCAAGGACTTTTTTTTTTTTACAAAGCGATTAACGTTAGCCATTTACAAACAACGTGCATACATTTTGGCATTAGAACATACAGATCAGGTAGGCTACACAAAGATGAAGGGGCTAGGGGTTTTCCTGTAAATAATATTCTTCTATAAAGGACAAAATATGTATTTCATTTTTATTTTTCATCAATTTGAGGGCTTTTATAGGCTATAAGAAATAAACTCATTATAAAATGCACAACAGGTTGGTTTCACTTTCAAATAGGCTATTTAGATTTGTGTATATAAAAATTTCCCAGCAGAAGTATGTTTGTTAACAAGTCATATTTGTTAATTACTGTGTGTTCGGGGAGGACTTATAGACCATAATATCAGCGTGATCTTGCTTATTTCTTTCACTTCTCGCGTGCGTTTGGCTGTAGTTTGCGGAGCAGACAGAGTTGTCTGCAATTCTTCCTAAAAGTCATGCATGTGTGAAACCTCCTGTCGCCGGTCCATCGTGCAATGTGAAAACAGCAGCGACTGTATGCTACCCCAGATAGTCGTGTAGTGTGAAAACAGCAGTGATCCGATGACTTTGAAAATCGTGCAGTGTGAACTCGGCAAGACGCTGCTCCCTTTAAGCGCTGTTGGAAGCAAATTAATTTTGTTACTTTTTTTTAGGAAGCAAATTAATTGATTCAGTATTCCCACTCTTCCGTAAGGATGCGTTACATTTGACAAAGCAGTTTAATAAAGTATGTATTGATCTTGTGAATTAGCAAGTTTTACTTCACCAATATTTTTTAATTGGCTGTAAAAGTTTTATATGGGAATATTACACGACACACTGATGCATTGGTGAATTAGACAGTTTCACATGAAACATGATTCCTCGACTGCCACAAATATTGATATTGTGCACTTTTTATGTACCAATATTTTAAATTGGCCTTTGAACTTGCATGATTAAAAAGCCTTAACTTGCCAAAACACTGACAGAACCCATTGATCTAATGGCATTTTTTGAGCTCCAAATCCAAATGCAAACTTTGCATGCAACAATCAGAGGCAGCAACTGACAGCGCTCTGATCCAATGGCATACAGACATCGTCAGAATGACAGTAATCTAGCTCAATGATGTTGGTGGATCCAGTGGGGGCGGCAATCATGTCCGTACCACTCTTGATCACAACCCTGTTCAAATGTAGCGGCAGTACGTGCGCTCATTGGCGCCCCCTCCAGCTGGTGGCGCTCTAGGTGACCGCCTAGCTTGCCTATGCCTATAAATGGTACTGTCTCTAATAGTAACATATTCACTTTCAGCAAGTGCTCTATACAAAACATAAAGGCGTCTAAGAATAGCCAGACAATATGTGACCCCGGACCACAAAACCATTCATAACGGATATATTTGTAGCAATATCCAACAATACATGTATTGGTCAAAGTATGCGATTTTTATTTTATGCCAAGAATCATTAGGATATTAAGTAAAGATCACGTTCCATGAAGATATTTTGTAAATTTCCTACTGTGTCAATTTTATTTTTGATTAGTAATATGCATTGCTAAGAACTTAATATGGACAACTTTAAAGACAATTTTCTCAATATTTTTTTTTTTGCACCCTCAGATTCCAGATTTTCAAATGGTTCAATCTTGGCCAGATATTTTCCTATCTTAACAAACCATATTGATGGAAAGCTTATTTATTCATAATGTATAAATCTCAATTAAAAAAAAATTACCCTTATGACTGGTTTTGTGGTCCAGGATCACATATGACAACAAACAACATTATTGACAGCAATAGCATAGTCAGTGGTTTTCAAACCTGTCCTGCAAGCACCCCTGCCCTGCACATTTTGTATGTCTCCCTTGTCAGACACACTCAAATCAGGCTTGCAGTCTCTACTAACGAACTGATGAGTTGAATCAGGTGTGTCTGATAAGGGAGACATACAAAATGTGCAGGGCAGGGGTGCTTGTAGGATAGGTTTGAAAACCCCTGGTCTAGAGCAGTGGTTCTCAATTCCAGTCCTGGTGATCCCCTGCTCTGCACATTTTGCATGTCTCCCTTATTTAGCACACCTGATTGAGATCATCAGCTCATTGGTTCAGTTCATGGATCTCTCTCCTAACAAGCTGATGATCTCAATCAGGTGTGTTAAATAAGGGAGATATGCAAAATATGCAGAGCAGGGAGTCCCCAGGACTGGAATTGAGAACCACTGCTCTAGACCAGTGGTTCTCAAACATGTCCTGGAGGACCCCTAGTCCTGCACAATTTGTATGTCTCCTTATCTAACACACCTGATTCAACTCATCAGCTTGTTAGTAGAGACTGCAAGAACTAAATTGGGTGTGTCTGATTAGGAAAACATACAATATATGCAGGGCAGGTGTCTTCCAGGACAGGTTTGGGAACCACTGGTATAAAGCAGTGGTTTTCAATCCCGGTCCTGGGGACCTCTGTACATTTTGTGCGTCTCCCTTATTTAACACACCTGATTCAGATCATTAGCTCATCAGGTAAAAGGTCCATACATTGAACTGACTGTGTCAGATAGCCTAAGAGCAGAGGCGGACAGTAGTGAAGTATTTTTACTTTACTCAATTAAATAAAAAAATTACCTGTAGTTTATCAGTGTTTTTCTTTGGAAAACTTTACTTCACTACATTCCAAAGCATAATGTCATAGTTTTTACTGCACTACATTTCATAAATAAAAGTTGTCCATTTTAACTTTAATACTTAAGAACATAAAAAATGTAGTACTTTCTTGTACTGAAGTAAATCTTTGAATTACTTTTACTTGAGTAAAATAAAGAAATTAATTATTTCTAATGTAATTAAGTATTAAATTATATTTAATATGAAACGTAGTGCAGTAAAACGTACAATATTATGCTTTGCAATGTTGTGAAGTGAAGTGGTGTGTCTGATAAGGGAGACATACAAAATATGCAGGCAGGTTTGAAAAGCAGTGGTTCCCAAACCTGTCCTGGAGGGACCCCTAGTCCTGCACAATTTGTATGACCTGATTCAACTCATCAGCTCGTTAGTAGAGATTGCAAGACATGAATTGGGTGTGTCTGATAAGGGAGACATACAAAATGTGCAGGGCTAAGAGTCCTCCAGGACAGCTTTGGGAAGCACTAGTCTAGAGCAGGGTTCCTTAAATCCTTCCCTGGAGATCCAATTTATCTCCAACCCTGATCAAACTCACCTACCTGTGATTTTCTAATGATCTTGAAGACTCTGATTAGCATGCCCAGGTGTGTTTGATTAGGGTTAGAGCTAAACTCTGCAGGAATGGTCCAGATTTGAGAATCTCTGGTCTAGAGTATGGATCGTTATATGTATAACAGGGATCCTCAAATCTGGCCCATGAGATCCACCTTCCTGCAGAGTTTAGCTCTAACCCTAATCAAACACACCTAAGCATGCTAATCAATAATGTCTTCAGGATCATTAGAAAATCACAGGTAGGTGAGTTACACCACATATCAATAATAACATGTAGTCACCTACCGTGTACTAGCACAAATCACCAAATCCTGTAATGACCATTATATGTGTATATAGGTAGTAGTAGTAGTAGTAGTAGTAGAAAAATAGACAGAAAAATAGACCTGAAAGGAAAACAAATAGCTTCACTGTGCTTTTATAAACATACTTCAGTAGGCCAGTAGGTGTCAGTATAAAAGCCAAAATCACTGATATTTTTGGCATGAATAAGAGTGAGCATAAACAACAGTTAGTACAGCGTTTTAGTTGCTGCAGTGCACAATTAAACCTGCACAAAAGCATCATGGGAGCAAAGTGTTCATCAGTTGTACCCGAAATTCTTCATTCCGAAGGGCCGATTGAAGTGGCCAGTTTTGAGTACTTCAGTTTAGAATGACCCTTCAATATGGCGGCCATGATTGTTCTCACTCCAGAGTGCCCATGACTATGGTTTAGGCTAGAAGGGATATAGCAAAAGCTACATTGCAAGCACACATTAATACAGCATAATTTTTCTCACACTGTACAACAATATTACAGTTTTTGCATTATTGTAAGGGGTAGGTTTAGGGTTGAGGTAGGTGTAGACGTTAATAAAACAATCTAATAGGTAGAAAATTTAATTTATTGTTGGCTTCCGGTTTTTGCTGCATCCCTTCTACCCACAACCCCTGACTATTGCTGAAGGTCACATGACTGTGATAATGACAACGTGGTGAATATTCATACTATATAGAACAGTAGTTCCCCATTACGGTCCGGTGACCCACCACGCTGCACTTTTTGAATGTCTGTCTAAGACACCTGCTTCAGATCATCAGCTCATTAGGAGAGATTTCTAAGTGTTCCAATCGGAAGTGAGCATCCCAATGCCCAGCTCACTCCATAGGGAATAGCCATTTTAAGTGGGGATGTTATAAATAAATATACATTTTATAATGAAGATTTTTAAATGTGTGTGTGTGTGTGTGTGTGCGTTCCTTCACTGCAATAAAAGTCGCCATCTCTTCTTTGAACCCTGCAGGTCACAATTACCCAACGCATCTACTATTAAACATATTTCCTACTTATGAAACTTATTTAAACTTAATATTAATTGTGTGTAACATATCACAACAAAACACCCTACATTTTTTCTGTTCATACGTTAACCCAAACGCTCCCACCATATCTAGCTTTGAAATCTTGAGGATGTGGCACCTTGGGTCATATGATCATAAATTATGGACCATCGGACTTGTGAAAGGGCCTATCATGGAGGGATTGAGGTTTTCACTTTCGTTTGGAACGCCTTAACACATGGCATCCCCTTCCAAAAGTGCCCTTCAAGGGTGCAATAGCATTTGGAATTTGCATTGTGTCAGCCAGGACTGGAATTGCGAAACACTGATTTTTAAAGGTGACTAAATAAAGTACCTAATGAGAGCGTACAATTTCAAACGCAGCCTTACTGAATGCACCTTTAACACACAAATATTATAGGCTAATGTTACAAAGAACATCTTTTCAACAACTTTCAATGATTGAAACATTTTGATAGAAATCATAATTGTTTTATCCACGTCCACAGGTCTGTCTTAAGGGCATGTTTAATTTTCCATGATGTCATGAAGGAAGAGAAGGCCAGGGGCCCTTCAGCAGAATACTGCCGTTGAGCCACAGAGAGGCTGAAGCTGCATTCCACTTCATCCGTACACCATCTGTTTTTCCTTCATCCCTCCTTTGGTAACTAGAAAATGACATCACATAGGAAACACCTGGTGAGGGACTTCAACCATTTCATCACCTGTTATATCTGTAAAGGGTACTTGATCAAGCCCACCACCGTGACAGAGTGCCAGCACACCTGTAAGTATCTACAGTCTCTATGAGAATTTTACGAACATTTTAATGATGATTTAGCAGTGGTTTTCAACCGGTGGCTCTGACCCAAAAATGATCTGTTCTAATAGTGTCACGGACAGCGCATGTGGAAAAGAAGCAATGCTAATTTCAAGTAATAAAATGTAATTACCCATACAAAGTTAGGATAGCAGAATAAGGAAATAACTTTACATATCTGTAATTGTTAAAGGTTTAATATATGAATCAATGTGTCCATCCAAACTATTGTATTTTAGTGCAGACCTACCCGTTTCACTGATACAGTTGGCCTATTTAGACCAGTGTTTGTTACATGTATTTAAGCTGATAAATCCCACTCCTTTTGTTGTTAATGATTTTAGGGACAAATAATTTCATAATGCATGATTAGGTACATATGTATTTCCACAGAGAGTATGCGGACATCAGGATTTAGTGTTAATTAATTGTCATTTCATTGTCAGGTGTAAGAGACCTACTTTCCTTTTTGCATTATATTGGTACTGCAAACTAGATGTGACTTCTCCCTCATTTTTAAGATACATGACCAACACACTGTCACTGTCATCTGTAGATCAGTCACCATGACAACAGATATTCTCCTCAAGCATAAGCTATTTTCACAAAAAATATTTTCTTGATGGAGTTAGTTAGCAATTTGTCCTTTATTGTTTGATTGTGGCATATGAGAAAGTTAAATAGTAAAATGTATTATTATTTGGCATTTTTTAATCACTTTTTTGCTTATATTTAATGATATTAATGCCATAAAAGTAATTTAATATCTTGAATGTACTAGGCATTTGTTTTAGAATACACTGTATTTTAGTCACCTGCCCAACTTATTATTACACACAGTGATAACCTGATTGTGTGGTGTATCAATGGCAGTGTGTAATATAGGTGGGCAGTGGCTATTCACTTACTCATCAGGTAAAACAGTTTGATATAGTTTGTGTGTGTTGATAGCTTTGTATGTGTGTATTTACAGAGCAATAAGGTAATGATTGTTGCTACAATTTTGCTGGTGGAAAATTATAGATGTTTTACTGGCCAAGCAAAGCTATGCAGCTAAAGCTTTATCTAAATGCCAGTTTGTAAGACTTGGTTTTAATTGTAGTCTGTGGTCATTCTTGCAGATGTAGGGAATTTCAACTGTGAAATGTAACAGAACTTTTTTTAAGTGTAAGAAAAAAGTGTTTAAGTGTAAGTGTTTTGTAAGAAACTGTACAAATGTTACAGTAAAATGTAATTGGTAAATGGGAAGTTCTGTTGCTATATACGGTGACAATCTGTAATAGATATAATAGGACATCAAATACTGTAAAGCAATACAAAATATATAGTTTTTAGAATTAAAAAAAGAACAATTAATTTTATTACTTATAGCAGTGGTTCCTAACCCTGGTCCTGGAGGCACCCCTACACTGCACGTTTTGCATGACTCCTTAATCATTTCAGGTCATCAGCTCATTAGTAGAGACTTCGAGACCTGAAATTAGTGTGTCAGAGGAAGGAGTCATGGCAAATGTGCAGTGTTGGGGTGTCTCCAGGACCAGGGTTGGGAACCACTGACTTATACTGTAGGATGATGAAATCATAGTCATCTTATACAAGTGTTGTTACTGTATTTTTACAGTGAAGATTTTTACTGTTACTAAGTATAATTTCTTATTTTTTCTGCTTTTTTATAGTTTGTAAAAGCTGTATAGTCCAGCATTTTGAGGACAGCAATGATTGCCCAAAATGTGGTATCCAGGTTCATGAAACAAATCCTTTGGAGATGTTAAGGTAAACCACACTGGTCCATGATATCCTACTACTAATTCAAAACCCCTTCAGAAAATCTGCTTCAGGTGATCTGGGATCAGATTCAGTGTAGCATTGTAGAGCACACAACAACACAACAACAGCCATGATAAGGATTAATGAGATTATTCTATTTGATTTTAGAAGAAATCTGGAACAAAATCTAATAGCTTTCCCATAATAGATCTGAGAGATTTTTTTGTTACCCACAGTTGCCTGGTTTTGAGCAGTGTGGGGTCATAAAGTGGCAGTGAATTTGATCCTGGTTGGGAGGCATTCCGAGCAACAGCCAGACTATGTTCTGGAGCCAGAGTGTCAGCTGTGAGACTAACCCTGCACAGGATTGCCTTTCCACACCAGTGATACATCTCCACCCCAACACCAGACAGAATGATAACATGATAACAAGAGCATAGAGCAGCATTAACCTGAACCTGCTAACAGACGTGACAGTGACATTAGCATGGCTGGTGTTCTGGTAGCTCACATTTCTGTGTATTTCTTTTCTTGAAAGGCTGGACAACACTCTAGAAGAAGTCATTTTCAAACTTGTGCCTGGTCTTCGAGAAAGTATGTATTTTGCCATTTAAAGTAACTCTTGTGTCATTAATAGATACCATATATCAACTGCCCTTTAATTGCCTTTTTCATTTTCGTCCAGAGGAACAGCAGCAAGAGATTGAATTCTGGAGAAGAAACAAATCGAAAGAAAGTCCCGATGGTAAATGACTCAAACAATGAAATTATCTACAACTGCATTTACCTGATAAACATGCTAACTCAAAGCTTCACCATTTTAAAGGAATAGTTCACCTGAAAATGAAAATTGTGTCATGTACTGTTTTCGTTCAAACCTGAAAGAAAAGTGAGAGAATTTTAGCAGAATGTTGACTCTGCTGTTTTCCATATGAAAGTGAGTGGAGACCATGAGCTGTGAAAATAACACGCTCTGAAAATGACTAGGGATAGAACACACATACATTTATGCTCCCTGTTGTCCTTTTTGCTGTTTAAAAGTTCCAGGAACATTTTCCCTATCATCTCCTTCTTGGGTTTACAGAAGAAAGAAAGTGATATGGGTTTGGAATAGCAGAAGGCTCAGTAAATAATGACCGACATTTTGGTTTTGGCTGAACTATCCCTTTAATCCTTATAACGCATAATAATTAGGCTCTCCTGGCTATGAGTCCTATGGGCCAGGTTACTTTGCTGTATCAGCATTTAAACTTCTTTCATCAGACTTTTGGTATCACTTTTGTTCCTTATCAAGTAATGTCTTCACAGCTCAAATGAATCTACCACACTGTGTTCCACTGACCTTGGTGCAGAGGTAGTGGGTAGTAAGATGTGAGTCATCAGTATAGATGTATCTTTGTCACTCTGCTCCCTTGACTTCAGAGAGAACTACTACAGAGTCACTGTACAACTGTTTTATACAGTTACAACTGTAAAGACATTTTAAACTGTCATTAGAAATTTGAAAACTAATAATAATAATAATAATAATAAAAAACTGATAGACTTTAATGGATATATGGCTTTGCAGAAATCTTGACTCGTTTGACCAAATTTAGACTTAATGTGGCGTTTTAGACAAACACCTTTGTATTTAGAATAAAACAATGTAAATGTAAATAATTTGCTATATAAATAATTAGTAAGATAAAGGCAACTATGTAATTAAAAGTTTTTTTTCAAATTTTTTTTATTCCAAATTGTCTAAATTAACAGAAAAATCTGCCATGGTAAAAGTAATTTGATTAGTAATTTGATTAGATTTTTTCTTCTGCAGTTTAGGCTCACTACACTCTAAAAAAATGCTGGGTTAAATACAACGCAGCGCTGGAACAAATATGGACAAACCCAGCAATTGGGTTGTTTTGACCGAGCGGTTGGGTTACTACCCAGAAAGTTGGGTTAAACATTTAACCGTTTCAAGCATTGGTTGAAAACAACCCAATCGCTGGGTTTGTCCATATTTTACCCAGCATTTTTTGTGTACCCTCAATCAACCTTAAACACCTATTCTTGGCATTACTGCATTTTCCTCAGATTGCCATCAAACAAATTGTATTAATGTAACACACTGGCCAGCAAGTCAGAATTTGCTATCACACGGCGTTTGCATGATTAAGATGACTTAATTTCTGCCTTAAGACCATATTGAATGATGGTGAAGACACACAAGAACATGCCGTTCATTTGTTTTTCTACATCATATCAGTAGTAAAATTACATGTCCTTATTTGTTTGGGATGCCCGATTTAGATAAAACTGTAATTTGTTTGTGTAATTTGTTGGAATGTATGAGTTTTTTTTGTTGTGTATTACAATCTTCGTAATCTGCAGCTCTTATCCTCAATGTATGAACCAAAATGAATGGCTTTCATAAATACTTGGAGTCTCCAAGGCAACTTGTAAGGGTTTGCAGCTGTAAGCAGTTCTTAATGATGAGATAATTACCACATTCATGATTTTGCCAAGATCATCGTTTTGAATATGATCTATTTCATATGAAAGAAAGCCTTAGAAAAGATGCAGATGCTATTTTGCATTAGCTATGAGTCTGAAATGTTTAGCTTTTGGGCCCTGATTTGTCAGGGGAGCACATAATGTGGCACATATTTATTTATTTATTTATTTAATTTTTAATCAAATGTATGTGATTTTTCACATACAATCTAAATGATATTATTTCCACATGTAGATTGATACACATACAGGGATTTAGCATTTTAAACATTTTGGGGAGTCAGATTTTTGTTTAAATTTAAAATAAATTAAAGTCAAGTAACATTTATTTATATAATGCTTTATACAATACAGATTGAGTCAAAGCAGTTTCAGTTAGTAATAAACAAGAAATTAACACATGTTAATGTTATAAATTGAGTTTCAGCTGTAAAGCAGCTTTATAGAAGACAATAGTGTTATTATTCGGCTCAATTTAGTTAAATGTTGATTCAGTTTAGTTTAATAAAAAGTACAATTTAAGAAATCTGAGTGAAAGATAGATGAAACAACAGTTCAGACCATTGGATAACGTGATTTAAATGGCAATCCTTTAAAATGAGCAACTCTGTATTGTTTTTCTAGAGGATGGCCCTATATGTAAGAAGGCCCGAGTGGATGAAGATGATGATGTTAAAGGTGATGGAGACTACCACAGGAGTGATCCGCAGATAGCCATCTGTCTGGACTGCTTGTGGAACAATGCACAGATGGGAGAGAACATTGTTAAGGTTAGCCATCTTGAATTATCTCTCCTCCTCCTATAAGGCTAGCTTATTTTATGCATGCCATTCCATGTCTTCTTTTTCTTTTATCTTCTTTCTGTGTTGGTCTTGCCCCTTATCCCTTCTAAAGGAAAGGTCATCCAGGATCAGATTTTTCCCTCAAGATCAGTGTGTTTGTCATTTTAAGATTAAAGTCGAGACTGATCCTCATTCTTTTCTGAAGCCTTGGATCAATCAGTGTAACTCCAAAGCTCAATCCTTTCTATCAGCTCCCATATTGCCAGTTTATCCCTTGTTGCAAATAATTCTCTTTTACTTTCATTCTTTTTAGTAATATAATGAAATATTATTACAATAGTTTTTTTCAGTTTTAGTGTATTTTAAAGTGCCATTTATTCCTGTGATAGCAAAGCTGAATTTTCAGCAGCCACACAATCTTTCAGAAAACATTATAATATTTTGACTGAGTCGCATTTTGGAAATTTGTTCAAAATTGTTTTGCCTTGTTTTCCAGGGCTTAATGAAAAAAATTATTCGCTGCTCAACAAGAGTGACTGTTGGAACAATCAAGAAGTTTTTAAGTCTGAAGTTAAAGCTTCCCAGTTCTTATGAGGTAACACCTGAATATCTTTAGTCTATGTAGGTGACCATTTTTCCTGTAAGCAAAAAAGACACCACGATGTTGTTATGAATTTTTATGCTAAGCATATAGAGCATATAATGTGATAAAACCTTTATCTTTTATCAGTACACGTGTTTCCTGGTGTCAAACCCATGACCTTGGAATACAGAAAGACTCCAAATGAAATGCGCTCTTAGGACTCAAACATGTGTATTTTATTTAATTGCATATGTTTCACCAATTAATAACCAGATTCTCTAGTTTAACAGCTGTTTATGTTTAGCTTATTTCATGTTTGCTTGGCTGTTTTGGTCTACAATACAATGAAACTGCTCTGACAGTCACTAACTTTTTCTGCAGCTAGATGTTCTATGCAATGGTGAGATCATGGGTAAAGACCACACAATGGAGTTTATCTACATGACTCGCTGGAGGCTTCGGGGAGAAAATGTAAGCTATGACCAGTGTCTCCTTCTCTCCTCTCTTCTCATGTGTGGAATCTAAATCCTCTCATCTTTGCCCAATCCTGCCCAATCCTGGGCAGTCCTGGCCTAATGGTTAGAGAGTTGGACTCTCTTAATCGAAAGGTTGCGAGTTCGAGTCTCGGGCAGGCAGGAATTGTAGGCAGGGGAATGAATGTTCAGCGCTCTCTCCACATCAATACCATGACTGAAGTGCCCTTGAGCAAGGCACTGAACCCCCAACTGCTCCCACTGTGTGTGTTCACGGTTTGTGTGTGTTCACTGCTGTGTGTGTGCACTTTGGATGGGTTAAATGCAGAGCACTAATTCCGAGTATGTGTCACCACACTTGGCCACTCCTTCACTTCACTTTTCCATGAGCAGTGTGGCAGACCCTATTACTCAAAGCTGGTTCAGCAAGAAGTGTGGCTTTGCATGGTATTTACAATTTAAAGCAATAAACTTAAGACAGACATAAAATTGTAAGGTTCATTTCAAAACAAGTTGAGTCAGTCCCATACTCCCTTCCTCAGTTGGGCATGCACTTAAGAGTTAATTCTTGCATTATGATTGTCACTTTCACACAAGGCTGTCATGGCGTATAGAGCTATGAGGTCCAGGGTCAGGGATCGCTGTTGTGTTGAAGGGGTTACAGATGCCCCACTGGGGTGGGGAGGGGGGGGGACTTCTCTACTCTGTTTTCATACCAAGCATATCCTCTTGCAACTCACCAGGGGACTTCATAGGGTAATGCCACATCTTAATGAGGGTCCCTGGATGTTGATAAGTGTATGACTTTCCATCTGTGTGGAAAAGCCACCACTTAGGCTCTATTTTAGTCAAAGTACAGCTCATGAACATTTCACCATGTTTTTTTTAAACGCATTACATTTTGAGTTTTAAAATTTTCATTGCCCCTCTGATTAAATTTAATGACTAAAATTTACATTTTAAACAAAATAATAAAAATAATATAATATAATTTATCAGTTGGCATCCCTATTTAAAATTGTTTTGGTGAATATTCAATTTATCACTTAAATGTATCACACATTTCATGCATACTGCAAAATCAGAAAGACTTCCCTTATAGCTTTCTTAGATCTTGAAATTGCCTTTAAATAAATTTAGAGTTCAACAAGGATACACATAATCAGTTTTGGGATTCTGCCAAAAAAAGTCGCAACAATTATTTTTTTTTCTGACCAGCTCCTGAGGAGCTACAAAAAAATCTACATGAGGTTAAAAATGAAATCCTTGTAAATTGAAGTGGCACAGAACTGGGTCAGAAAGAGCCGGCACCTCATCTCCTGTTTTTTTCTGGTACGGTACAGAAAACTCCTTCCCTTGCTTTCTATAAACAAGTTTCCGAGAGTGTTGTTTGAGTGTACTTGAGAATGAGAATGTGTGTGTGAGTGCTAGAGTTTTTCATGTAATCCGTCAGTACTGTTGTGAAGATGTTCTCGCATTCTCAGTGCAGATTGAAAATGTCTTAATATTTGTTTGGAACACAAAAGCTGTGGCTTTCTTGAAAAGAATAACTGAAAATATGATTAGATTACAACCATTACAATAGAGTTCCATATTCCATTCATTATCTCCATAGAGAGATTGACTTTTAAAGGGATAGTTCAGCCAAAAATGAAAATTATGTCATTAATTACTCACCCTCATGTTGTTCCAAACATGTAAGACCTTTGTTTATCTTTGGAACACAAATTAAGATATTTTAGATGAGTTCCAAGAGCTCACTGACCCTCCCATAGACAGCAAGGATCCTAGCACGATCAAGGCTCAAAAATCGTAGCAAGGAGATTGATAAAATAGTCCATGTGAAATCAGTGGTTCAACCGTAATTTTAGGAAGCTACAAGAATACTTTTTGTTTGCAAAGAAAACAAAAATAACGACTCAATCCAGTAATTCGTCTCCTCAATGCATCACCCTATATAGCGCCATTTTGGAGAGTATCACATACGTAAACAACGTATGCTGTTCTGTGTCAGCAGTACCGTACGCGGATGCGCTGTTTATGCTTTGATCTGAATGTAAACAACGTATCCACGTACATACGTTGCATACGTGGTTTACGTATTTGATACTCTCCAAAATAGTGCTAGTAATTAATGACAGAATTTTCATTTTTGGGTGAACTATCCCTTTTAACAGCAATGTATAAACATTCAAGACAGATGTTCCATGAGCTCAGTGATTAAGAGAGAGTATGTAAGTTTGATTTCGACTTCAATTTTTAAAATGTATGTTTAATTGTTAAAGAAATACATTTCCAATAAACTTGACAAAATCTGTATACAAATCCATTTATGTATTTTAATTTTGCATACTGTACCGTAAAATGTACATTGTATACTTATCTACCACATGTCTCTTTCTTCAGGCCTACCCAATGGTACTTGAATATCGACCACGCATTGACTTTGGCTAGGTTGAAATATCCTGCACTAATTTCAGCCTATCAGCAGACAGCGAATTGAATGGACATGTCCAGTTCTGAAGATACACTCTACCCATCTCTTCTGTTTAATTCCTTTGGCTCTCTTTATTGGGATCCGTTAGCGCATAGAAGCTTGTGACACTTACCGTGTGCCACAGGGATTTGTGTGTTGTGGTTTATTTACCAAAGTGGCACAAAAGTCATGTTTAAGGGACTTTACCAATTTGCATATCCTTTTAAAAAAGAAATTCACGATATAAAATCTCAAGTATGTGCGGCAGTGCCTTTTTCCCATACATCATTTTATAAAGCGCTTCTGTGGACCGACGTTTTATAAAGGGGTGTTTTCGAAAAAAATATATAATTTTGTGTTCCACAGAAGGAACAAAGTCATAGAGGTTTTGAAAAACTTGAGAGTGAGTAAATGATGACAGAATGTTCATATTTAGTCTCCTGATGTTTAAAGCTTTGGGCTGGTTCAGAGCCTCCGACATTCTCAAAGGCTTTTAAACTGGTCTGTTTGGATTTTGCCCACTTAAGGGATTTTATTTATTATAGGCCATACCTCTGTGCTCACACAAACATCTTTTCGTTTGAGGGTTTTGGTGACTTCTCTGCACATATGCCTAATTTTTTTTAAATAAAGGTGAAATTAACTTAGCTAAACACGTTGAGTTTTACAATGTCATCATACTTCCCTGGCATCCTAATTGAGAAAAGAGTTGAGCTTTACTGTCATTGTGTCATTATTTTTTTTGTTAATGGCCGAAAGGCAATGACTTTATCACAATTTGTAGTACTCTGCCCCCCCCCCCCCATTTATATAATTCATAATTGCTGTTTTGAATATTGAGTCATGCTTGCCTGTTTTATGTCAGAATACAATTTTATGTAATTAAATCCTGAATCAAAAAATGACAAAGTAAAATAAGTATTCATAGTTTATTCTTGCAAAATAGAATTAAAGCATTTACTTGACCACATACACAGGCTTCATTACAGTATATTAGTCTAGTCATATTACACCAAAGACACTCTACATCATGACCACATGGGATACATGCTAAGAACTGTTTGTCTTACATTGCAACAATGCTTACAAACAGAGGCCATGTGGCCAAACTAAAGCTTGAATGTCTGTGCATGGAACAAAACTACCTAATTTCTCAAACAGAGTTTTTTTTTTAAGTCTTCATAAATCTCGCTAAAATTTACTTGGAAGAAGCGTAAATTATATTTGGAAGAAATCTTAAGCAACAATCATGGTAAAAAAAGAAAAGAAAAGTAATTATTATTTTGCAATTGTTTTTACATTAAAGAAGTTGACTTTTAAATGTAATATATTGTGTTTAAATGGAAGCCGAATAATATATGTTTAGAATAGACTCTTGAATGTCCTTGTGCTGCAATAATCAATATGTATTTTTGTAAAGAGATATGCCCTTGTAGATATTTAAAAAATGGAAATGTATGTTGTATGTTTAACAAACATCAAATGCTGCTTAGAATAATCTATTCTATTTTTCAATGTAAGTCCCTGAAGTGATTCCTATAGAGATTAGAAATGTGTATATGACAGTTATTGTATTTGTGTGTCTGTTCAGAAGAAAAATACAGTCATCATTATTGATGTTATTGGGTGTGTGATTTTTGATTTCATACTCATGTCATGGTAATTAAAACTGATAATATGACAAAACACAGTGTTTATTATGCTGCTGTGTTACAGTAAATTAAATTCTTTCTCCCTCCTGAAAATGGTCTCAGTGCACTGTGGTGGGTGCGGCAGCACTGCCTCATATTTTCTCTGTGATTTCATCTAAGGTTCATCTGCCAAGGATAGAATTTCTCTACAGCCAAAATCCATCAACTTTTCAAGTGATTTAGCTTTCAAGAGAAGAAAATGCTGCCGAAAGATCATTTAAAAATGAGACATATAACCCATTCTCTTACAAACACACATATACTTGTATATATGGTTTATGGGGACTCCCCATAAGAATAATTGTTTTGTATACTTTACAAACTGTATTTTATATCCTCTAACGCTAACCCTACTCCTCAAAGAAAATACTGACATTTTCTGAATTTAAAAAAGACATTTATTATTTTTAAGACATTTGGTTCACAATGGTAAACCTTGGTAAATGGTTGGTAATACCCATGTCATTATACACTTTTTTTGTCCTCATAAACCATGTATTCAAGTGCGCGCACACATTTTAT
Organism: Ptychobarbus kaznakovi; assembly: GCA_027422405.1. Lineage (NCBI taxonomy): Eukaryota > Metazoa > Chordata > Actinopteri > Cypriniformes > Cyprinidae > Ptychobarbus > Ptychobarbus kaznakovi. The sequence goes on along the minus strand of CM049808.1, from coordinate 10,290,110 downwards.
TTAGAAGGTTTATGAGGGAATGTGTGTGTGTGTGTCCGTCACTCTTCATTCTCTAAAATGTAAAGGTCACAGAGAGTCAGATACACAAAGGAGCACCAGACTGTGGCTCAGCTTTGCTTTGGGAGTTAATTCTCTGGAAGATGCACCAGTCTGCACAGAGACAATGCCTGGGCTCTACACTCAAGAAAGTGGATTTTTCACAATTTCTCCAACAGGTCAGTCACAACACTTCTGGATTTACACTCTGCTATATCCAGCCAGTCAGTTTTTCCAAAACCACCCTCTTCTGTCTAGGAAAGTGTATGTCTCTTCACCTGTGCCAAATGAATTCTCCATCTGCACAATAGAGGATTATTGGAACCTTTGTGTACCTTTCTCCTTTTTTCTGTAAAAGAGAACGGGTTAAATTATGAATTTGGAGATGGGAAAACATTTTGTGGTGACACAAAATTTGATAAGATATAATCTCACCCACCAATTTTTTTTTACCTACAGCTTGCTGGAATTGTTTTTTTTTATCATGCATACTTTATGGGAAAAATATGAAAAAGTACACTGTTTATACACTTTATACCATATGCTGTAAATGTTCAGTCCAAAAATGATGATAAAACTGATAAAATAAAACACAAACTGCAGAAAAAAATACAAGCTACAAAACGGTGAACAAACAATACTGGACAAAGAACAACAAGAAAAGAAGGGCTTAAATACACAAATGAATGAAATAGCTAAACATCAGGTGTTTTGAAAAAGCAATTAAACAGACATAAATTGAGTCAAATGATAAAACAAGGAAGACAGAACCAAAACAACACTATTTTTATTGCATATAGATAAATCACAAATGAGCATTTGGTTCAATTGTATTTTGTGAATGACAGAGTGATGCATGGGTGTTCATGGATCAGACCACATTGGAAAACACAAATGGAAAGGATTGACAAATAAGCTGCCGATTTTTTATTTATTTATTTGGAATCAAAAGTATTAGATAATTCCAGTCAAATTAAACCCCTACTTTCAGGCCAAAATGTACTTTGTGCAAGCATTTTGGAATCTCAGTTTGGCCTAATTAGTGTCTTTATTTGCTCAGCTGTCTGCATTTATATGTCTGTGTTGGCTCCCCTAAAGTTTAACCAAACATTTGTGCCACCCTTTCAACTGAGGTGCTTTTCAGTGTTTGACTGTATTAAATAAACATTAAGGAATGCTGCTCAAGGTGAGACTGAATTCAAGAGCCAAATATATTGCACACCAGTATAGTCATTCCTTAGTGTTCAGTATTAAGTCCCTCAGTTTTCATATAGCAACAAATACTAGCATATATTTGTGTAAATGGCCTCAGTCAAACATTTTTTCAGATTAAAGAAATAGTCTAGCTAAAACAAGTTATGTTTGTACTGAGAGAACATTCATCCCCTCAGTACTCAAACCTTATTGTGATGGACAGATGTTAAATTGGACTGCCATCAGCAGTTTAATCCATTAAGAAAACAAGTGGCAGGCCCAAGTGACTCAAATTAATTGAAATGTTTGTGCAATCTTTCATCTGCACAAACTTTTGTTTGAGCGCCCTGTGAGCCTTAATGAACTTTCTATCCTGTAATAAAAATGATTGTGCTTTCTCCAAAGTGTGACTCAGTTCATTTTAGTGCATTTGTCAGTGGAATTTTAGAAATACAGCATATCTTATTTGTTTAGGCACAGACGATCGGATGAAGAGTACATTTTGTACTGGCCCATATTTCAGTCATAGGTGAAAATACTGCACAGGTGGTCAGTCAAGACAGTTTGCTTTTCACAGCTGCTATTAACATGCATCTCAGTTGCATCTCCTGTGACCACTTGTGGTTGGATTTTTTTGATGGGAAGTCTCTGATGTTGATATATATATTACTAAGTCAGTATGTTACTGTATGTTGATAGTAAAGTGCAAACAAGCACCAAAAATCACTGCACTTTTTCATACCAAATACTTCATTTTCAATATCAGCTCAACAAATGTGATGATCAGACTGGACTGCATGAAGCAATTTTTATCTCCATAAACTCAGAATTTACTGCTTATTAATAGTTAGTAGTTGCTAAGTTTATGGAGTAGGATAAAGTGATCTAAAATACTGTCATGCAGCATAATACATTTATATGTATATTTATATGCAGGCCCCTTCTCTCGGAACATGCAACACAACTCCTTGTTCAGGCTCTTGTTCTGTCCAGACTTGACTATTGCAATGCTCTCTTGGCAGGTCTTCCAGCCAGTTCCATCTAACCTCTACAATTAATCCAAAATGCTGCTGCAAGATTAATCTTTAATGAGCCGAAAAGAACGCACGTCACACCTCTGTTCATCAATTTGCACTGGCTACCAATAGCTGCTCGCATTAAATTCAAGGCATTAATGTTTGCCTACAGAACCACCTCTGGCTCTGCACCCCTTTACCTAAATTCATTACTTCAGACTTATATGCCCTCTAGAAGCTTGCGTTCTGCAAATGAACGACGCATTACTGTACTATCCCAACAAGGCACAAAATCACTTTCACAGACTTTTTCATTAACTGTTCCCATCTGGTGGAATGACCTGCCTAAATCAATCCGAGCAGCTGAATCCTTACCCATCTTCAAGAAACGGCTAAAAACACATCTCTTCCATCTTTATTTGACCCTCTAACTCTAGCACTCTCTATTCCAATTCTATTTTATCTACTCTGTCTTCTTTTTATAAAAAAAAACACACAAACATTTTACCCTCTATCAATTGCATATTTATTCTCTAACTGCTAGTTTTTCTTGTAAAACTAACACTAAGTGTCTTTTTTCTATATTCTATATACTCGTTTTCTTAAAAAAAAAAAAAACTTCCTACAATTAGGCTAACCAGGATTTGTAATAGCACTTGCATTTTGTTGCTCTTTTGTTGGTTTTGATTGCTTCTATAATGTCCTCATTTGTAAGTCGCTTTGGATAAAAGCGTCTGCTAAATGACTAAACAAATAAATAAAAATAAATAAATAAAATATGTTATTTAACCTAATAATCAGCCAATATTATATGCATGCTAATAAGCAACTAGTTAATAGTGAGGATTGGTCCATAAAGTGTTACTGTATAAAATACCAACCTCATCTTATGAAAGTGTGTACAAATAGTACGACAAATAAAAACGAAAACTCGTGGTATTGATACCCACAAAAAAAGGACTTTGGCGTGTATATGCTACGCGATAGGTAGGGTTGTGGTGTAGATGCGTATCATATGTATGCTAAGTGAAAACTGTGCATCATATGCGCGCCAACAAATTTCTTGTCGTATGCACGCGAAAACTGCAAACACGTGCGTATCATATATACGCCAAAGTCCATTTTTGCTTATCAATACCACAAGTTTTCATTTTTTTCTTTGGCGTACTATTTATATGCATTTCATTGATACTGGACTCAAAAAAATGAATAGGCTTTATTTTGAATACCATAAAAAAAAATTGAACAGAAAGAACGCAATCCATTTATTCAGCAAGGCTGCATTAAATTGATTAAATTACAGCAAAGACTTTGAAATTGTTAGAAAAAAATTATATTTCAAACAAATGAAGTTTATTTAACAAAGTCCAGGAGGAGCATGCTCAGGTAATCCAACCAGTCAGGGCAAGAAGAGGCCTTTATTAATAGCCGTCGCTTACCAGTGTCCCATAATAGCTTTGAGCAATGGCTGCTGAAAATTCAGGTTTGTCATCATAAATTACACTTTTTAAAACATAATTTTTTTTAAAAGTATAAATCAATTATTTTAATTTGTTATACTTTTTCACAACATTACTGTCGTATCAAATAAATGCAGCCGTGATGAGCAAAATAGTCTTAACATCTTGTTTACAACAGTATATTGTAGATGTTCTTATTGGCCTGTTACATAATGTACACCTGCTTAAATTTAAATAAAATATGATTTAACATGGTTTAAAATATTGTATTTGCACGTGTGCGAGGATGGATGGAGAGAAGGAGGACATAAATGAAGGCAGTGGTTTTTCTCAGTACTGTGGACAAAGACCTCCATTCTGCAGCACTCAGCTGCTTGCACTGTGAGAGCTGAGAATGAGCCAAGACTCCACACACACACACACACACACACACACACACACACACACACACACACACACACACACACACACACACACACACACACACACCCACACACAAAGCCAGACACACACACACAAAAACACCACACACACACACACACACACACACACACACACACACACACACACACACACACACACACACACACACACACACACACACACACACACACACACACACACACACACACACACACACACACACACACACACACACACACACACACACACACACACACACACACACACACACACACACACACACACACCACACACACACACACACACACACACACACACACACATCACATCCAAACCCAAGATGCAGTGTGTGAAACGTGCCTTTGTATACTGCAACAACGAGTAACAAGTCAAAAAGATGATTCAGTACGGCTGAGATGTTACAAATTAATCTAAGGCTACTTTGAGAAATGTTTTCACTATTTTACTGTCCTGCCATGCTAAATCAGCCAAGATTTAAATCGTGATTGTGTCAAAAAGCTATTATTATTTATTTTTTCTCCGAAAATACATGAGCAGCTCAGCCATAACATAACAACCTTCAGGCAATTGATAGCTGTCAGGATGTGTCGGGGACAAGAGCCTCCTGCTGGGTTTGGCTTGCTCCACCAGGGTCCAGCATAACTCTGGAATGGCATGCAGCCAGCAGGATACAGATGAAAGTTCAGCGCGCTCATCCACGGTGTGAGATTCCTCATGTGATGCAGTCAGTGAGCAAGGCCGCAGGTCACTTTCAGGACCCTCATGACACGCTCATTATCATGTTAATGATGTGTTCACAGGGATTGTGAAAAACGGGTGCGATGCATCACGCATGATGGCAGTTTGTCAAGGACGCAGGACAGTTGAAGTCCTCTTAATTATTTCATGCACATATGTGTTAATTTTAACAATAGATCCCAAAGAAACTGCATGAACATCTAATGATTACTTAAAGGGGTTAATGATACTGAGATGTTATTTTCCTTCTGTCACATTGATTACTGAAACATGTATATGGGAGGTGGTGAAATTAAATATGTTTCTGGGGATGGTATATGAAACCTGAGCCATCTGGAACATACAAGAGTAAATCATCACCTTATGCACGTTATGTCACAGCGGTGAACCATGCTGCCATACATACTTGATCACTAAGGTCATTATAAGAAATGAACAAAATACTAAATATAATAAGGACTAAAAGTGGAAAGAATCTTAGATGCTGAATTATTAACTATTAACTAGTTGCTTATTAGCATTCATATTACTGAAAGCTAAGAAAGAAAAACGACCAGTTACAGCAGACATTTATGATGTTACATAAGATTTCTATTTTAAATAAATTCTGTTCTTTTGAGTTTTCTGTGCGTCAAAAATGTTTTCAACATTGATAATAACACATGGTTTTTGAGCATGAAATCAGCTTATTAAAATGATTTCTGAAGGATCACGTGATACTGCACCCTTGGTGAGCATAACATTACTTCAGTTGGAAGAATGCTGTTTGAGAAATGGTTCACTTTTGAACAACAATGCAAAGAATGTTAAAAACACTCAGCTGTAGTGATTGTGAGGTGTTATATAAAAATGCTTTTCCTCTTTCAAGTGAAAAGATTGATCCCTAGGAGAGAGGAAATTTCAGAATAAATTTTAAGAATACATACAATACATATAAAAAACAGTATTATGGTGTTACCTATTGGTGTACAGGTTTGACAATGCTTGTGAGGTCCAAAATGCCCTCACTGATTTAGTAAAAATGTGTTGAACACACGATTAGTGAGCAGGACATCACTAGTTAAAAGGATTAACTGGAAAATCACGTTTCTATTTAAAGCTTGTGTTTTGCACAGATTTCTGTGAGTGTTATGCTTAGGAGTATGGGTCAGGTTAGGCAATAGAAAATGAACAGCTTTGCCTTCAAAAACAGTGTGTCAAAGGCATGCTCCAAATTATTTTGTATTTCAGTGATAACATTCAAGTCTCTCTGGAATACAAAAAGGCTGGACGTGCTTACTGGGATCTAAATCAATTGTGTCTTAACCACATTAAAATGAGACACTGAAGAAAGACGTTTGTGGCTTTGCCTTTCCTAGTTCATATGTTGGATGCATTAAATGGAAAGTTTGTACAAGCTGTCTTGTTAATTAAGACGTTATGATCTGGTTTCAATGTCTGTTCCATCAATAAAGAAGAGCCTTTTCAAACGCGGTAATTTGAAGACATAAACAAATCAAACAGTAAAGCATGGTGTTAGTCTATGGCTTAAGTCATGCTGACAGGATCAGTGTTACGACATGGTGTCTATCCAGTTCTAAGAGCTGCCAACGGCACCTGAGCCATATTAGTCAATGCCAACCACAGAATCCAAGTCGTGTACTCAAACACTCATGTTACTGTATAGGAATGTTTGTCTGACTGGTGGGAGACAGTGAAGGCGGGTTCCTGATATGGTCAAAACAAGTGGTGAACATATATCAAATATAGAAATCTAGTGATAGTTTAGTGTAAGTAAGGAATATGCTCTTGTGTGGTTTGAATAGGCTAATGAAAGAAGGACTTTTGTTTTTACATAATTTTAACCATGTTCCACTGAGGAAATAAATTATGTCAGGGGAACGTTATTTATGTCATTCTGAGAGTTATATTTTGGTTCTGCATAATGTGTTCTCTGCAGTTCTCCAACAACAAAAAAAATCTATTTTGTATTCAACTGAATAATTTTAACATCCTTTTGAGTTTCACTGAAAAAGTAAATCCCTTAACATTTCAGTTTTGAATTATAAGACCTATATACATCTATATAGCTCATTGCATCTGTTGTAAACAAATACGCTTTGAAGTATACTGTTGCTTTAATGAACTTCTCAAGACATATACAGTATATATATATACATATATATATACAGAGCTGGGTAGATTACTTACAAATTGTAACGTGTTACTGATTCCAGATTACATGACAAAAATTGTAGTCAGTAACGTAATCTGTTACATTACACATTTTAGGTAATATAATCAGATTACTTTTAGATTACTTTTGATTTAACTCGTTTATCACATTGATTTAAATAGCATTATCTTGTACCATTATGATGTAAAAAATGCAAAGAGTAAGAACTTGTTCCATTTATTGTAATTTACAACATGAAGTGCATTAAACATTATATTACGGCAAAGTTTCCCAAACTAGGGTTCGTAAAGGAACTGCAGGGGGGTTGATGTTTAATGCAAAAAAAGCTAACAATTAATTAAATCATTAAAAAATTCAATTAAAATAAATAATTTTAAAACAAACTCCGTTTCGATGAAAGTTTCTTCACTCGGCGGCCATATTTGCAATGCCTCCGGACAGAGTTTACAAGACCAATCTTAATGAATGGAGGAATCCTGAAATCTCAAAAACTGCTTGCTGAACTCACAATTAAATTACATGTCAAATCAGCAACAAAAATATTAAATTAATTGCCCCATGAATATTGTTTCTTATGCTAAAATAGCGTTTAAAATGCTTATTTTCAGGCTAGACCAGCCTATGCGCATGCAGAGTCATAATGTGCGTATACAGTGCATGTGCTGGTCATGTTTCTATAGGTTTCTATTTGTCTCTTTCATTTAGAAGGTGGGACTATTTCTCCATATTGCACGCTTCAGTTTCTTCCATTCATAAGTATAGGAGTGAACCGTCTTTGTATTTCTATAGTCTTTATTTTAAATAAAACACTTGTTAAAAAATATGAAATATTTTTATGTACCCGCATGCCATGTGATCGTCAATCAACATCAAAGAATCCGTGAACATGTAAATGTGATTCTTAATTATTTAAATATTTATTTTAAAATCTCAGGGGTACTTAAAGCAAACATATTTTGTGAATAAGGTTTAGATGACAAAAAGTTTTGGAATGCCTGCATTAACTAAGAAATAACATGAATATGTGCATTTTAATTAGTTATAATTAATAATACATGGTTAAAAAACCTACAAAGTAATAGTTGAAACCCTTCTTAAACATGAAATTATTTTTGTCAATCCAGTGGTCAAATCCTGTCACCACCTGACAACTTATCTTTATGTGAATGTCCACAAAACTGGACTATATATACATACAGTATCTCACAAAAGTGAGTACACCCCTCACATTTCAGCAGTCAATTTAGTATATATTTTCAAGGGACAATACTATAGAAATGAAACTTGGATATATTTTAGAGTAGTCAATGTGCAACTTAAATAGTAGTAAAGATTTACTGTCCTCTGAAAATAACTCAACATACAGCTATTATAGTAAAAAAAGATGGCAAAAAAACTGAGTACACCATAAGTGATAACAGCTATACATCGTTTAAAAATGCAAAGCCACAAAGCCACATTATGTTCATGTTTTGTCTGCTTGACAGGATCATACTAATTTGTGTATCTTGTTTTAGAGCAGTTAATTATTTTTTTTTAGTACAATTCTCTCATACTGACCACTGGATGTTCAACATGGCACCTCATGGCAAAGAACTCTCTAAGGATCTGAGAATTAGAATTGCAGCTCTCCAAGATGGCCTAGGATATAAGAAGTTCGGTAACAGCCTGAGAACTAAGTTACAGTACAGTGGCCAGGGCCATACAGAGGTTTTCAAAGATGGTTTTCACTCGGAAGAGGCCTCGCAAGGGTCGATCAAAGAAGTTGAGTCCTTGTGCTGTGGGTCAGGTGCAGAAGCTGGCTTCAAAAAACAGAAGTATGAGTGCTGCCAGCATTGCTTTAGAGGTTGCAGAAGTGGACGGTCAGCTTGTCAGTGCTCAGACCATAAGCCACACACTGCAACAAGTCGGTTTGCATGGCCGTCGTCCCAGAAGGAAGCCTCTTCTGAAGCTGGCTCACAAAAAAGCCTGCAAACTGTTTGCTGAAGACAACCTGGCCAAGAGCATGAATTACTGGAACATGTCCTGTATTCTGATGAGTCTAAGGTAAACTTGTTTGACTCAGATGGTGTCCAGCATGTGTGACGACGCCCAGGTGAGGAGTACCAAGAAAATTGTGCCTTGCCTACAGTCAAGCATGGTGGTGTTAACATCATGGTCTGGGGCTGCATGACTACTGCTGGTACTGGGGAGCTGCGTTTCATTGAGGGAAACACGGATTCCAACATATACTGTGACATTCTGAAGCAGAAGATGATGCCCTCCATTCAGAAACTGTTTTCCAACATAACCACCCCAAACACACCGCCGAGATGACAACTGCCTTGCTGCTGAAGGTGAAGGTGATGGAGTGGCCAAGTATGTCTCCAGACCTGAACCCTATTGAGCATATGTGGGGCATCCTCAAGCGGAAGGTGGAGAAGCCCCATGTGTCTAACATTCAGCTGCTCCCTGATGTCTTACCTGTGCAGCTCTGGTGAATTCCATGCCCAGGAGGATTAAGGCAGTGCTAGATAACAATGGTGCTCCTACTAAATATTGACACTTTGGACACAGTTTTGACATGTTCACTTGGGGTGTACTCATTTTTGTTTAACAGTTATTTGGACAATAATGGTTATATATTAAGTTATATTTAGAGGACTGTACATTTGTACTTCTATACAAGCTGCACACTGACTACTATAAATATATCCAAGTTTAATTTGTGCAGTATTGTCCCTTGAGAAATTAATCTAACATTTTTGCTGAAATGTGAGGGGTGTACCCACTTTTGTTATATACTGTATATAGTATGGATATAATCGGTTGGCTATTTTAGAAAACAAATTGTAAGAAATTAGGGAGAATCAATGAATTATGAATAATGTATTGCTATTGTGTGAATAATATGTAATCATGTAATCCATAAAAAAGTAACTGAAGTCTGATTACAAGTATTTTAAAATGTAACACTCTAATCACAAGTACTTATTAATTACACTCTAATTACAAGTTACCCAGCTCTGTATATATATATATATATATATATATATATATATATATATATATATAACAAATCTCAAGACATATGCAACCAAATTGAAATTCACATTTTCCAAAGACAGATCTCTCCCTCCACCTACTGGCCGAGTGTTTCACCAGCAGCACATGAGTATGTTAAGTAATACAGCCTATAGAGACAGAGCAAATTATTAAACAATATAATTAATTCATATATATATATATATATATATATATATATATAACTTAAATTGTAAAATTCTATTTTTATGTAAGATACTCACTGGCAGATTTAAGTTAAAAAATAATAGATCGAACAACAAAGCAATATTTATGCAGAATATATGTTTATTTTTTTTGCTCTGCCACTTCTTATAAAGATCACAATAAGTGAAAGCTGATGCAAGAGAACCTGGCCCCCTTGAGACTGAAGCTTTCAGTTCACATAGACAGTATGTATGCCTGTGCATTAGGTATAAGAGAAAAAAAAATATTCTAACATAACACAGTGACACGCGTGGTCTTACAGATATTAAAACAACCATAAATAAACAAATCCACTAGTGGAAAAATGTTTATGTCTGAGACCTAGTGGACTTTTCAACTTTCAAGTTTTTTTCTTTCATATCAGTCCAATCAAAATGTGATTTTGACGTTACATACAAATAGAGTTTAGCAGGGTGTATTTTATGTTCTAGGAAAGATCTTAATTAGACGTGTGCAATAAATCTGACTCAGCACAGCACGGCCCCAGTGTTACGTTTAGGCAGCGGCCGTATCCAAGTCCGTAACTACAAACCTCATCATCATCATCATCATCATCCCCAACAACATGGCGCCAGCGTACAGCTGGACTGCACATAGACGCCACGGCACTTCTTCAACAAGTTACTTTCCTCACTAAACGCAGCGTCGCGAAGATTTGTGTATCTTTTCTTTTTACTTTTCTTCTTACCCACTTCGTTTGTTCTCTTTGACAAGAAAAGATCAGCCTTTTTGGTCAGCTTAATCTCAAAAACTCACCTGCTTTAGCAAAAAGAACAGACCGTACTGGACTCACTCGCTGTTGCTGTATTTCTCAAAGTAAAGGGAAAGTGAGCACTGAGATTACGCAGACGGGAAAAGTACCTTTTTCCAGAAAAATAAGCCATGTAACTGCGCTCGGAAGGCTTTTCTTCAGAGGACATGCATCTAAACATGAGCGAAAATAACTGTCCATTTGAAGAAAGGCATAGAGACAAACTTCCTCCTATACTAAACCATGTAAGTATTTTTCAAATATTGCTGACTATGGTTAATTTAACTTTTGAATATTCAACTATAATATATTAAAATATCATACGTGAATGCATATTTTTTGCACTTTTATGCACTATTAATAATTTTTGCTTTATTTTTTTAATGCACATTTTCCTTTGAATTGGTGTGGTTGTCATAATATAAATTATACTGGATTTTTAAGAATTTAGCCTACTGCTGAGACAACGACGTAGTGTTAAATAACTCCCTAAGTCACTGTAATACTGCACGCACAGCAGATTTTCTTTTAGTAATTTTGTGTTTTCCTGGTGTTGAAAGCACACAGAATAGGCTACATCAGCCACAATGTTTCGTTTCCCCAAAACAACACTGATGCTGCTGCTTACGCAATGAGTGACACAATCTCAATTAACAAGGTTTTGATTTCCTCCACTATTGCTTAAATGTGCTTTAATATGTATTGCATTCTTTACTGATACTTATTTTTATTCATTTATTTGAATAAGGGGAAGGGGCATATATTATTTAGCAGGCTATTTATTTTTCAGATTTTTGCTTAATTAGATGTTAATCTGTCAGTCTAGTGTAGTATAGGCTAAATATAGTTTATTGTAGTATCTGTTCTCATTTGTTTTATCAGCAGAGTACAGGTGTGCCACAGCACAATAATTTTTTAAGAAATATTGGAATATAACGAGGATAATTTCATCGGCAGAGCTTGGATCGCGGACCGAAGCTCCCTTTCTCCTCTTATGGAAGCTTCATCTCCACCCTGAATCACAAAAGAGAGTCAGGCAGCCACAGTCTTTCTTCTCCGTTCCTGCTACCTGCTGTCAAACAAGGTCAGACTCCTTCCAGCGCTGCCATTTTTAGCTGTTTTGTTGCATAAATTGATTTTTTTAAATATTATTTAGCAAATTTTATCCATCCATAGTCAGTGCTTTAGGTCTACTCAAGCAAGGGTTACTATGGTTTTAAAATTATATGCATGAGTGATTTAAAGGTAATTCCCTTTTGCAACAACAACAAAAAAACTAATTGCATTTCAAAGCAGTCCATTTTGGCTGTTTTGAATTGATAACCACTTCACTGTTTCAAGCTGATTTTTTCCTTTCTTTGTCTTGGAGATCAAAGATGTAGGCTATGTGATGCATTCAACTTCAAGTCTGTGACAAGGCACAAGTGTGTTCACGTCTGTCTGTAGCACAGATGAGCTGGGGACTTGTTAGGAAGACTCTACATGGACTGAGGCCTGACGCAGTACTAAAGCTCGTTAAATGTTCTCACTTTACCTTATAAATTCACTGGGCGAACCTTGAAAATGTCAGTTGTTCCTACTGTAGTCCACAAGTACAAATCTGTTTGTGAATCTTAACTTATCAGCTTTAATCAGTGCATTTGTTGAGAATTAAAGGACTAGAATGCCTTTAAATATAATAACACACTGCGCTGATGGTGATTGTACGTTGCCAGGTGGTTGTTGGGATGCTGAGAGTCATTGTTCAGATAGTTGTTTCTGACAAGATAATGACAAATAATTGTTAGCTGCAGAGTGATTGCAAAAATCCCCCCGGAGAGCAAGATGATCGGCCCACCTTGCTCATATTGTGAGCTGCTGCTTAATTAATTATATGTGTGTTTTTTTTCAGTGAGAGAGCTTCCTCCAATATGTCCAGATGTGAGACAGAAGCATCGTATCTCTATTGATGTTCTCCCTCCAGAGGTGAAGGCTCGTTTTGTCTCAGAACCCATTATTCCCATTCGGACCAAAATCGCCAAAGAGTTTCAGTACGTGCTTCTTCCTTTAGTCAACTTGCAGAATTCCCAAGGTCAGTTACAGTGTTTTTTAATTGGGTCTTTGTCCGGCTGTAGGGACGATGTTGAAAGGGCAACTATCTCAGGGGATTGGAAGCAAGTCCAAGATTTCTACTTGACCACATTTGATTCCTTTTTGGAACTCAATGGTGCATTTAAGGTGTGTTGAAGCTCTCAATACAGTGTCTTGTGCATGTTTTAAAAGTTTTTACTAGATTGCTGTTGATTGTTTTCATATTGCTTGAAATCTCTTTTGAGCATAAGCTTACTTTGCCAAAAAATACCCAAATTAACCGCAGCTTTCACTGTGAATTATCAGTTAATTTACTGTGTGTAAAATATAACAACAATCATTTAAAATATAATTATTACAAAATATATTTTACTAGTTGCTCAATTATTAATGGCATATAATTGACTTGTCTAAATGTGTTTTTATTTAGGCTTTTGAATAATGGTCAATTTTATGAATGAAACATCCTTTTAAGTTTAGCCAAAGTTTTTAATGAGAACTCTTGGAAGTCGGTGGAAAAAGCAACCGTGAAAGTCAGGAAAGGGGGAAAACTGAACATTTTGGTCTCCAAATGAATCAATGAGCTCATTCAGGGAGTAAAACACAACATCTGCATATGGTTTCATCAGAAAATGTTATTCTTATATGAGGTGAATGGTTTACCATCCATTTTATATGTGTAGTATATATAAAACACACCATGTAAGTGGATGGTAGAAAGTATGATACATTTTTTTATGGTTAAATTTTATTTTCAGAAAGAAGCAAATGCTGCCTTTAACACTATTGAAGACTCAGGAATAAACATCAAATTTGTCAATATTGTTTATGATGCCTTACTCCACACGGTGAGTAAGAAACTTTCCATTGTAAGAACTGACTGAAGTTCTCTTATAATTGAATTACACAGTAAGCCATTGTGCTCTGTCTGTTGTTTTGAATTTGGTTTTAACAAAATTGGTGTAATCTGGCTAATTTGCAGTCTGCGGACACACAGAAATCAGTCCTGAAGGGAATTATTAATAGCTTATTAAGAGAATGGAAAGGGTGAGTAGTGCATTGTGTTTTCTCATTGAAGCGCTAAAAGAGAACATGAATGAAGTCTTTGCAGAAAATAGTGATTAAAAAAGAATCACTGTCAGTTTTGTTTTTGTATTTTTAGGCCTCGCACAAAGGATGACCTTAGAGCGTATTTCGTTCTTGTACAGGTAATGGCATTGTTTTTGCACGCTTGTGTGTTTTCTTTTTGTTTGTAAAGAAATTATTAGTTCTGTTTATCTCTTAAGAGAGTTATGTTCTCTTTCACTATTACACGCTGACTTAATGGGCTGATATGCAGTGGGTTATCAAAAAGAAGCTAACTATATTTACTGAACCATATTGTTTATTGTTATAACCAGAGCTGTATTTATTTGTCAGAAAAACTGGCTCTAAAATTGATATATTACAAATTAAACTAATACATTTTATGAACCAGAATTGCTATCAGTTTGAAAACATTGTGACATCAGCATGTAACTAACTACATAATGTGCAGCAACAGAGGCTGCACTAATCAGCGATTAATTAATCTGTCAATTGTATCCAATCTATGAATCGGTTAATGACTTTAAACGTATGAACAAATTGATTCACAAAAACTAGCATTTTTCAGTTTGTTACCCCAACACTTGATCACTCCTCTTACTAGTGACCATGCCATTAATAGAAAATTCCCTTCATTACACACAGAACCCAAAGACATGTGATACTTTTCTGCAATACCTGTGAATTCCCTTTGCAAACTAAAGCAGTTATCTGCATGTGATCCTATAGATGTGCACTTATACAGCAAAATTGCTCTAATCTGTCTTTGAGTTGCCCTTTGTGTTGGCAGCCGCGTTTAACACCCCAGGCTAAGTAAGAGGCGAATCAGAGTTTCAGGAAACTCTTGATCTCCTCTCTCACCACATGGCCCATTGACTCCAGCCATAGCTTTGCACTGGTGCAGACAGATCGTGAGCTAAGTGTTTACTTCACACATGACCAGCGCAGGCTGGCCTGGGATTGTCCAAATAAGGACACAGCCACTGGATTTAAGCCTGGGAAGCCGTAGGCAGAGACAGAGGCGATGGCTTGGTTAGCTAGGATCTGATTCGTTTTTGGTTTTCAGCTTTATTAAATGTTTTTTATCTTCATTTGATGGGGATCAGCGGTGGTGAGAGTTAGACGTTTTCATAAACAGAAGCATGTACAGATGCCGGTCTTCTCCAGAGTTCGCATATAGCGGTATTCATCTCCATACTGTTGATGGGCTCTCTGACCTACATTTCTCTGGAGGACATGATGAAATTGAAAAGCAGAGGCAATTATTGGGCTGATCTGTCTGCCAATAATGTCAGGCAGCCTCTGTATTATTTGCGTTTGCCGTGCCTAAGGAAGGGATGAGGTCATACTGGAGAGGAAACGAGCTGGTTTCCACTGCAGTGCCACTTCTTATTAAAAGCCAGACTTCTTTCTCTGCTCCTAAATGAAAAGTTAAATTCCTTTTTGAAGTTTGCTGAAATGCCTCTCTGTGTCGCAGAACCCTCAGTACACCAGCCCAGCCACATATGTCATCTATGCACACTTACTGAGGCAAATAGCAGCCCTGGCTGAAGCGGACCACCATTTCCTGATGCATTGGTTTAAAAAGTGAGTCTGTATAAGAGAGCAATTCACAATGGAAAAGTCTAGCTCTTTGCCCTAATTTATTTTAAATAAATTAGCTTTTTGGCTTTTTTTTGCATTCTAAGTAAATGTAGTTTTAACTGTGAAATGTGTTAATCCAACAAATAGCAGAGCTAGCCAGTGTCAAGACATTACACAAATTGACAGTAAAAATAGAAGTGTGTGTGGATTATATCTTGCTGTTTATGATATGTTTATTCTTTCAGGCTGCCTCAGAAGCGTTTCAAACAGCTGGTGGAGCGCTTGCAGCTCTTCATCACTACCCGCCTATTTCCTGCCAAGCTAGAAGAGTTGCCGCCCATGACCAAATGCTCCTGGTGGATTCCCTCAGCCACTAAAGTCCTTTCCCTGCTCAGTGAGTACTACTGTGCTGGCCACCAGAGAGGGCTTGGAGACAGTCTAGATGCTTTCTCGTAGTTCTTTACAACTGATTTTGAACCAAAATAATCCTAACATTGGTCTTGTTTTAACAGACGCTGCAAATAGCATTTCCTCTCCCCCTATCATCCCTTTCACTGATTTTTACAACCTAACATTGGACCACATAGACTTTATGGAGGATTACCACACGTGGCAGACTCATGGAAATTCAAACAGGTGTGAATGTAAAAATATAATTTCACATAAAAAGTGCATCACAGTTTCCACAAAAATATTAAATAGCACAACTTTTTCAGCATTGATAATGATAATAAGAAGTCATGTTTCTTGAGTACCACATCAGCATATTAAAATGATAGGTGAAAGATGCTGTGACGCTAAAAACACCTGGAAATTTTGCTTTGACAAACAAATATAAATAATATAAAAAAAGAAGAAAGAGTTGTTTTAAACTGTAATAGTAGTTCTGTTCTGTAATAATTATATTTATATTTATATATATATATATATATATATATATGTATATAAACTGCTTTGCTGTATTTTTTATTAAATAGATGCAGCTTTTGGTCAGTTTAAGAGAATACCGTATGCTTAAAAAAGAAAAGCAGTGAACACTTTAAACTTGTACCTAAGACCAAGTCATTTCTGATCTATATCTTTTCAGGTTCACCTTCTGTCAGTTCCCCTTCATCCTGTCCACAGTAGTGAAGAAGGCCATCATCCAGAGAGACTCTGAGCAGCAGATGATCAGCATGGCCAGGGTGAGAGTTCACCTGCACAATGAGCTCTCACTATAGCTAAAACTGTCTTAAGATGAAAAAGCTAGTCTCTGTTTGGGAAAATATGTGTTCTAGTCAGAGAGTATTTTCTGATAACAATCCTAGCTTGGGTGGGGCAGCCATTCATATGGCTCCCTCCCAAACATATGTGTCCAGACTGTAGGATAAACAGACACGTGGCTGGAGAATAATATAATCATACACTGCAAGTAGACAGACATTATCTGTTTAAGAAGTGTTACTCAGAAACAAGAAGTATAGAGACATTGAATAAAACCTAGACGTAGCCATGTTCAGCAAACCTGTTTGTTGACTGACAAATGCATTGCTCTCTATGTCCAATGCAGCAAACCCTGGTGGACAAGGTTTCTCGCAGGCAGAGGGTGGATATGAGTCTGCTGTTTCTCAACATTAAAGTTAGGCGTCTGCAGCTGGTCAGTGACTCACTGGATGAGGTAATACTGCTTGGTCCAAATCTGTAAACGTAGAATTGCGTCTGTTCCTGTAGATGTTACCAGGAGCTCCCTTGAACCATTGAAAATGATTTAGCTCTAAAGGAGGGCTTACTTATGTATGGGATGCATTGCTCTGTATAAAGTAGCACAAGTTTTGTTTTCCTAGGCTGAGAGGACTTTCAGCCAACAGCATGTACATTATGTTCTGGAAAGTTCTAAATCTGGCTAAGACTTAATTTGGAAAAATGGCCCCTCCATAAATGTCTTCCTTTTTTTAATAGCTTTCGAGAAAGCGAGCAGACCTGAAGAAAAAACTGAAAGTGACGTTTGTTGGGGAAGCGGGGTTGGACATGGGTGGACTCACAAAAGAGTGGTTTCTTCTCCTGATTCGACAGATTTTTCAAACAGACTATGGTAAGACAATCAGTGCCAGTATTTGACAATATACAGGTGGTAAAAAAATCTGTTGTCTCATTAAAAATGTCTAAGCATAATTTTCTTGAGGCAAAATACCAAAATATTGGTATTGACTATTTAAATGTTTACTCTCAACATCTTAACAAAGATGTCTGCCCAATAACAAAATTTAATGAGGTTTATTATAAAAAAAAAAAGTAATTGAACATACCATGATCACACACACACACACACACACACACACACACACACACACACACACACACACACACACACACACACACACACACACACACACACACACACACACACACACACACACACACACACACACACACACACACACACACACACACACACACACACACACACACACATTTGTTTTTGTGAATTGTGGGGACATCCAGTAGGCGTAATGGTTTTATACTGTACAAACTGAATTTTCTGTTGCCCTGCACCAACCCTACATCTAAACTTACACCTTAAAGTAAACTTTGTGCATTTTTACTTTCTCAAAAAAAAAAAAACGTTGCGTTTATTTGACGCTTTGGGGAACGCTTTGCGTGATATGTCTTGAAGCACATGTGAAATCAATCCAAGGTGTAATGGGACGTCAGAGCGGCTGACGTCACGAACCAGGAAGCTATAAAGCCTCACCAAACGAAGCGGTCACTAGCTTAAAGTCTGAGCAAGTCGTCTACAGACATGAATGAGATATGGCAGGGGACGCAACATTCGTTCCCTCTTCAGGGAACCGAGGTTACAGTTGTAACCGAACGTTCCCTTTCAAGCGAACTCCGTTGAGTCGATTTGACGCTTTGGGGAACGTTAATATAACATCACCATAGCGACGAGTGCCTGTCCTGTGTGAAATCTAACGAGCAGCACTAGGATGAGAGCACTTGGGAACCTGGGGTAGAGTCCAGGTCCAAAGAATGAAATCTGATGAATGTGTGCGTTGAGGACCAACCTGCCGCATCACAAACCTCTAGGAGAGCAACTCCTGATATCAGGGCCTTGGAGGCCGCCATACTCCTGGTCGAGTGGGACCGGACAGCCATAAGAGAAGGTTGACCGGCCGACTCATAAGCAAGTGAGATGACCTCGACCTCCCACTTGCTCATCCTTTGCTTAGATGCAGGGGACCCCATTTTAGGAGGTCCAAAACATACAAACAATTGTTCATTTTTACGCCACAGGGCAGCTCTGTGGACGTAAGCATCTAATGCCTGCACTGGGCAAAGCAAATAGTGCCTTTCCTGGTCCGCATTCTGAAAAGGAGGAGGACAGAAGGCTTGCAGCATAACAGACCTCGTCACATTAGCGGGGACTTTAGGAACGTAACCTGGTCTAGGATTAAGAAATGCTTTAACCATGCCAGGTGAAAATTCTAGGCATGAGGGTGCAACCGACAGTGGGGACAATGGCCAGATCCCATGTCAGCACCTTGGTGCGAGCTGCAGGCCTCAGCCTCAAAGTACCACGGAGGAAACGAGATACCAGGGGGCCTTTTTCCACCGACATTACACCCAAAAGAATGTGGTAAGCACTATGGCCACCACAAAAACCTTTAAACTGGGCGGGGATAGCCCTGCAGTGAACCGCTCTTGCAGGAACTCCAGCACTGTACCAACTGGGCAGTTAACTGGGTCCAGCTGATGGTCACTACACCATGAAGTGAAAACTCTCCACTTCAAGGCATAAAGTTTCCTCATGGAAGGGGCTCTGGAGTGTAGAATGGTCTCAATAACCTCGGTTGAGAGACCTGGGTCTATGAGCTGGGCCCCCTCAGAGGCCAAGCCCACAGTTTCCACAGTTCTGTTTGGGGGTGAAATATCAAGCCCCCTGCATGGGACAGAAGGTCCCTCCTGGCGGGGAGCTCCAAAGGAGGCCCGTCGAGAAGGGATATTATATCTGGGAAGCCTACTCTGCCCGGCCACCGCGGGGCAATGAGAAGTAGTAGAATCCGGCGAACTCTCTCCAGGACTCCCGGGAGCAGAGCGTTGGGGGAAATGCATACAGGCGAAGCCTCGGCCACGTCTACACCATCGCATCCAATCCGGGAGGAGCTGGATGCATGAGAGAGAACAAGAGAGGACAGTGAGACATCTCTCGAGATGCAAACGGATCCACTTGTGCCTGGCCGAACTCCCTCCATATCAGCTCCACCATCTCGGAGTGGAGCCTCCAAGGAGTGGAGTCTCGACAGGATGTCAGCTCCTATATTGTGGACCCCCGGGATGTAAGCTGCTCGAAGAGACAACAACTTCCCTTGGGACCACAGGAGGATTTGGCACGCCAGTTTGCAAAGTGGACGTGACCGCAAACCCCCTGGTGATTTATGTAGGAGACCACCGATGTGTTGTCTGAGCGGACGAGCACATGGTGGCCCCTGAGATCTGCTAGGAAATTCTTTAGAGCAAGAAATACAGCCGGTTGATGTGCCATGAGAGATGATGGTCCTTCCACAGACCTTGACTTGAGCATCCCTCTAAGATCGCTCCCCAGCCCGTGAGAGAGGCATCTGTCGTTAGCATCTTGCGACGACATGAAGCTCCCAACACGGGACCCTGCAGGGGTCTCATGTACAACAGTCCAAAAAGCATCACATTGGATGCTGCTGCCATAAGACCTAACAGTCTCTGAAACTGTTTGACAGTGAGTGACTGGCCTAGCTTTCACTTGAAAGGGAACTCATTCTGTATGATTTATAAGCCTTTTGAAATATGGGGACATGGGGAAATGTCCTCATAAATCACCTACTCCTTGTAATACCTATGTCATACCCATGTCATTATACAAATGTGTGTCCTCATATGTCACAAAAACAAGCACACACACACACACACACACACACACACACACACACACACACACACACACACACACACACACACACACACACACACACACACACACACACACACACACACACACACACACACACACACACACACACACACACACACACACACACACACACACACTGTATATATATATATATGTTTTTTGTTTTTTTGTATTTGTAGTTGTAGTTGTAATTATTTATTAATGTTCAATTTTCTTACTCAAATCCCTTGATATTTAATGAGAGCAATCAAAAAATAGCATAATTTGTTAAACTGTCTGACAAAAAAAAACATATCTTAAAAAGTTCTGTAAAAATTGTGGACCTTAGGAGAGTAAAGGAACAGTAAAGAAACCAAAATAAAGGGAAAGTAAAAGTGATATAGTTATATGAACTTATAGTACATAATTAAATAAAAACTACATGCAAAGCAATTGTGCAGTTGCATAAACTAAAGCTCTCTGTAGCCTCCATTCTTATGTGGCTCAGAAACAGCAAAAAGTACAGTCAGGTAATAACATTGAAATGATAAGGTCAATCTTCAAGCAACAACTGAAAACTCATCTCTTTTGACACTACTTGACTTCATCCTAAACTAAAAAAAAAAAAAAAAAAAAACTTAATCTTTCTCTTAATCTTTCTCTCCTTCCCTTGCTATCTTGTACTTATTTGAACAATAAATGAGACTTGGTGTTACGAGCACTTCCTCTGTCTGTTTGCCTCTTCAAGAGGAATCGCTTTATGTATTCCCCAATTGTAAGTCGCTTTGTATAAAAGTGTCTGCAAAATGACTAAATGTAAATGTAAATGTAAATAAGGGTGACCCTGGGCCACAAAACCAGTCATAAGGGTCAATTTTTCAAAATTGAGATTTATATATAGTCTGAAAGCTGATAAAAAGCTTCCAGTAAGATACAACATCTATGAGGTGTTTTTCATTTGAGATTAGGATATTTCTGAAATCAATTTTAAAGTTGGATCTGGGTTAGGATAGGATATTATTTGGCCCGAGATGGGAAAATCTGGAATCTGAGGGTGCAAAAATATTGCGAAAATCACCTTTAAAGTTGAAATGATTCTTAGCAATATTAGATGTAATAGCCTTAAAATTTAGGCCCAGTTAACAGCCCGACATTATTCAATAGTGCACAAGCACACAGCTCGTTTGCCTTTTGTCAAGAATTATAATTTATACATTTTTAACATAATTTATTCATGACTAACGTAGGCTATAGACCACTTGGAAGTTGGAGACAAAAAATAAAACAAGCTAATAAGCACGTCTATATCAGCATGCCTAGGCATACAGGCATACAAATATAAAAGCCAAAAAAGCCAGATAAACAAATTCTTAGATAAAATCTAAATTAAGATATTTGGCAATTAAGATGGGTAAGATGGCAAGGCTCCACAGGAAGATAAAGGCTCCACAGGCCATTTGCTTCGCCACTTCTCTCCACAAACCGGCCTCAATGCGACGGTGAACAGCAGCTGAAATTTTATTAAAGAATAATGCCAACATTAGCCTATATACCCTGTTTACATTATGAATTTAAGACTCAATTGATATTTAGTTATAATTTGAAAAACCTTTACTCACCAAAATTAGGCTACATATTTTTGTGGAGGAAAATGATTGAATCCACTGTAGATGGCTTCAGTGCGGTCCTGCTCTCACTGATGGTGCGTCCAGAACCAAAACGTAATCGCCAGAGGCAAGCCTCCGTTTCACCTCCTCAGCATCCATTTTCGCATCTTTCTCGCGCTAATCGATATGCATCACATGACCGCTCATTTACCGCGCAAGCCTGGAGCGCAAACCCGAGCCCGGCCCGAGCCCGTGTAAAATTATATAAATTAAGCCCGAACCCAACCGAACCCGTCGGGTCCTGTCGAGTTCGGGCAAAGATCTTCAGCTCTAATGCATATTACTAACAAAAAAATATGTTTTTATATATTTACAGTAGGAAATTTACTAAATATCTTCATGGAACATGATCTTTACTTAATGTCCTAATGATTTTTTGCATAAAAGAAAAATCAATAATTTTGACTCATACAATGTATTTTTGGCTATTGCTGTCTACAAATATACCCCAGCGACTTAAGACTGCAGTTTTGTGGTCCAGGGTCACAAGGGAAAATAAATTAAGTAACAAAAAAAAGATAACATTAAAATACTAAAGTGTCTGGTTCAACAGTGCGCTCTAGTAGGAAAGTATCTTCAAGACTTCAAGTGTCAGCTTTGAGTCGTCTGTCCTCGTTTGCATAACTTATTTAGACAGTGGTGTAAATAAATAACACAATCAGTGGTTGCTGCTTTTTCTTAGTGAATAGTAATTGTTCTTTACTGCATCTGTGTGTTATGTTGCAGGCATGTTCACGTATGTGAAGGAGTCTCAGTGTCATTGGTTCAGCAGCTGGAAATGTGACAACTACTCTGAGTTCCGATTGGTTGGAGCCGTATCCTTTCATTTCCCTGCACTTTATACAGTATAGGTGGTCACATGTGGGTGTGACAAACTTAAAATAGCACATAAATACAGAGTCAGCTCCCATTTGGCACATACATCTGACGTTCATTCTCGCCCTTCTGTTTTCTGGTGGGAAATGTATTTTCTGCCACCAATCTGTGCTGTGATGATGTGAAAATGGAGCATAAACTATTTTTATGCCATGTGATTTGTAAATGTCAAGAACACAAGGTTATAATGCAAAATGACGCTAATGATAGATGCACAGATATAGTTATGGTTATGAAATGGCTTTGTAAGTGATGTGGTGTGTGAGCGAGCACGTGTCAGAGTCGAGAACTGCTCCATACAGTGCTCTTGGGAAAGAGACACGGTGGCAGCCAAAGCCTACCATGTCCTGCTGTTACCCCTCTAATTGTCCCCTCTGGCTTAGGCTGCTCAATGAATGTGGCTGCAAGTCCAGAGCTCGGCCTCAGAGCTCCCTCTCCTTCAGCACAGAATTGCTGTGTCACATCAGTGAAAAATTATGAAATAAAGATTCTTTTGTTTTGTCTCGTTAGGAACAGCCAGGGCTCGGTTTGTGTTGTCTCATCGTTGCAGTCCTCATGGAAACTGTCCCGCCTGTCTGCTCTCTCCCCTCTCTCCTGAGCTGAGGACTTTTTTTCCATCGCCCTCGCTACACATATGGAGAGCACATGGGCCTGAGTTGTCAGCTACAGCTGAAAGCACTTACGTGCAGGGCTCTTCACATTTTCCTTTAAATGTATTGTACACCTGTTGGGTGTTCTTCCATGCATCTTACTGTGCTGCTATACTGTAGTTGATGTTGCGATATTAGCAAATCTTAAATAACTTTTGTAAGTTGTGCAACACTAAAGTGTTTTAACCACTCCCTTAATCTTCAATCGGAATTAAATTTGGCTGCTCAAGCAGATTACAATTCCATTTGCTGCCACTAGTTGCATGAATAATGACAGACTTTAAGGTTGAGATTAAAAGGAAGTAGTGACAGACCTTTTCTTCAGAATTATGACATACTTTTGAGTGAAAAAGAAAAAAGGTAGGATGGGGGCTAGTTTCTATTCATCGGTTGTTGATTGGATGGAGGCAGATCTGAATGTGAGCTTGCAGTCGATTGTAAGAATGGGGCAGGGCTTAAGCAGACAAAATGATTGGAGAAGTTTCGCCATATATCAGAGGCATACAAGCCAGAAGACTTTAGTTTATATTACAGCCATGAATCATTATTTCCTACTTAGCATTGCTATTCAAAAGTTGGTGGTTTTGGTGGATGGGCATTCTTATTCAAGAGAACACTAGTACATTAGCATATAGAGTCATCAAACTAACATACATGCACTAAAAGGAAAAAAACTTCAGATTTTATTTTAATGAGTTTGTAATAATTGGAATTTTTCTACCTTGAAGGCATAGCATACACAGGAGAAGATGTGCATAAGGATTTTGTGTTTTCACATTGGTTGTGTCTGAAACCCCAAAAAATGCTTATATGTGTCCTTTACTGTCTTTGATACTGCACACTCCTGTGCCTATACATGTTTGTTCAAAAGTTTGGGGTTGATAAGATTCTTACAAGACAGTATTTATTTGATCAAAATTATAGTAAAATAATAATATTGTGAAACTGTTTTCTGTTAAATAATATTTTTTAATGTAATTTACACCTGTGATGCCAAAGCGGAATTTTCAAAGCTTTTGATATTTAAATGTCACTTTAATCTAAGCTGATGTTTTAGTTAAAATAATCTAATTGATATGACTAAAAATCAATTCACCTTACCATTAGATCATTATGAAAAGCAGAGTGTTAAAGTGACCGCTGGAAGCTGCAGTGCTTTGGTTTCTGATGCAGCCATTGTGTAACTGAAGGCTGGAGGTGTATGTCAGGTCTGTGAATCATTCCAGCTGTGCAAACTTAACCCCATCTGTCAGCTCATGGGCTTGGCTGTGTACAACAGCATCACACTGGACATCCGCTTCCCCCCTTGCGTCTACAAGAAGCTGCTGACCCCGCCCATTGTGCCATGTGACCTCGACACCCCCGTCGGCATGGCGACCCTCACCCTGGACGACCTCCAGCAGATTATGCCTGTATGTACACAAGCTGTGA
Organism: Ptychobarbus kaznakovi; assembly: GCA_027422405.1. Classification (NCBI taxonomy): domain Eukaryota; kingdom Metazoa; phylum Chordata; class Actinopteri; order Cypriniformes; family Cyprinidae; genus Ptychobarbus; species Ptychobarbus kaznakovi. The sequence goes on along the minus strand of CM049808.1, from coordinate 10,264,758 downwards.
CACACCACATGGTATCATATTCAATCCTGCCAAATCTTGACAAACACACATTTATCAATCACTGATGGTTGAACCTCCTGTTCTCACTGTGTAGTGTGGTGTTATTATTCCAATATAAAGTAATCCAGCCCCCATATAGCATATATGTACTATTTAGGATGTGATGCTCATTATATGGTGACATTGAGCTCACTGAGCCATATAGAAACAGTCAGAAATAGCACTTGCATTATCTTTTGCACTTCCAGGGTGTCACCCAGCCTTCACAGACTCACACACTCCTGTTGTCTAGTTGCCTTGATGCGATTAATAAGCCTCAGATGGTGCATTGCTCTGAGGACATCAGTAATAGCGCTCTGTTGGCTTTCAGCTCTGCTGATAAAGTCATGCCTGTCTTGTGAATCTCACAGCGGCCTTTGAAGTATCATGCTTTTCTTTCTTTTGATCTCCTTAACCCTTCAAATGCTAGTTTCTTGTGTTCCGTTTCAAAAACAGCTAAATATCAAGTAAGAGTCTCCCATTACTGTTACTTATTGCTGTTAAAAAAATCTAATGATTGTCTGAATGTATACAACTCTGATTTTACCATTTAAAAGATTATGGTCAGCACAATGTTTTCAGAGAGGGTAATTTAATATGACTAAATTTAATAGAAAATACATATATAATGTTACAAATTTTTTATCTCTCTAGTAATCAATGGATCCTAAAAAAGTTATCATAGTTTCTAGAAAATTATTAAGCAGCACAAACGTTTTCAACATTGATAACAAAAATAAATGTTTCTTGATCAGCCAATCAGCATGTTTGAATTAATTCATTACATTTTATTTATATTAAATTATAGTTCACAATGCTAATCTTGATTAAATAATGCATCTTTGGTGACTTATTTCAAAACGCTTATCTAAAAATGTAGTCTAAAAATGTAAATGATAGTGTACAGTAGTTTACTTGTTTCGCTAATGTTAAACAAGGAGAAAACAAAAATGTAAGTAATTGATAATTTTTTACTCAATACCTAGTTCCTGAGATACAGCTCTTGTTTCAAATATTTAGTTTGAGAACTAGTCCTGGTCTCCCCAATATCGTGTGAATTGTTTTTGGAAAATGGTATATTATTAAATTTAGCAAGATCACAGGCGACATATTAAATGCATTTAATTTCAAACACGTGCGATAATAAAGGCTGAATGGTTCCAGTGTACTTCAGCGTACAGTGTACTCTTTTCTTTTGGTGACAATATTATGCCTGTTCATATTCAACCAGTGCCTCTCTTCATGTGTCCAGCAGAGGGCGCCCGATATTAGCGATTTCTTCTGCAGTAAAGCTCTTTGTCACAATACAGACTTTAATGTATGCTTAAATTTAATGTACAAGAGGTTGATTGTATTTTGAAATACTAGTTATGCTATTATATATATATGGGATATTGATTCCCCTTCACTCTCGTGTTACTGCAGCGTCATATTTAAAAGAGCCAGATGTTCTGTTTTAACAGTCTCTGGCTTCCTCCAAACTTACATAACTGCCTGCTGGCGTTGTTTGCTTCCTTGTTTAAAACTTTTTTTTCCAAAGGTAATGTGGATGGGGAATCTCTAAAGCTACTTTCTTAAAATGAAAAACTAGATTTCAGGAATTTTCATCGAACAGCACAGACATCTAATTTACCATTTCATTAGCTGCACAGTTATTTTTTTTTTAATGAAGTGCTGCCTTTAAAATAATATATTATGCTCTCATAGTCACAGAAACCTCACATAATGCCAAATACATGATAAAACCGCATATTTTTTTCTTTATAGTCACTGCATTTAAATTTTATTAGGATGTGTTTAGTTAGTGTCCCTTCTACTGCATTGTTTGCTAAAGTAGAAATGCACAGTATGGAGCTCATAAAAAGCTAGGAATTCAGAAAATCACACATTTGTCAAATGTGAGTTCTTCTGTGTGCATTTTAGGATCTTGCTCATGGACTTGGGGAACTCCTTAGCTATGAAGGAAATGTTGAAGAGGACTTCTATACCACATTTCAGCAAGTCCCCTCTAAACTCGACCTGCAACAGGATGTTTGCTCTCATAGACTTGTTTCCCGTTCCATCGTATCTAATAGATAAGTGTGTTTGCCTGATTGAACTAGGTGATAACGTCTGCAGATAATCAAAGCGGAGGTCATTTTTGTAATTTTTTCCTCTAGGTTTTTCAAGAAGAACTTGGAGTGGTCAAGTCATATAATCTGAAACCAGGAGGGGACAAGATCCCTGTAACCAACCTAAACAGAAAAGGTGAGAGAGTCTTCACTCTCTAGTTATGTGCATGACTGGATTTTCCATTTTCAACATGAACTATCTCATTGTGGTATTCCTGCTACTGAAGGATTGATCTGTTTGTCCCTGCACAGAATACGTCCAGCTCTACATTGATTTCCTGCTGAATAAATCTATCTACAGGCAGTTTGCTGCTTTCTATCATGGTTTTCATAGCGTTTGTGCCTCAAATGCCCTGATGGTGAGTTTGTATAGTTTTAGCCAAAATACTTACTTGGTAATTAAAAGGAATTCTGAGGGAAATACTCTGGAAGCAAGTAAGCAGAAGCCAAGAAACAGCTTGACATTTAACTGCAACTAGTAATTTTTAACAGCTAGTGCTGTTGTGAGGCACAGCAAGCCCTGGAATATTCTACAAGTGGCTCTCAGACAGAGAGAGTTCCAGAGGCAGGAGAGAGGGCAGGGTCTGTGGGCCGTTGTGTGTGTGTGCGTGTGTGCGCGCGTGTGTGTGCGTGTGTGTGCGTGTGTGTGTGTGTGTGTGTGTGTGTGTGAGTGTGTGTGTGTGTGTGTGAGTGTGTGTGTGTGTGTGTGTGTGTGTGTGTGTGTGTGTGTGTGTGTGTGTGTGTGTGTGTGTGTGTGTGTGTGTGTGTGTGTGAAGGCTACATCTGTGTATGGGCTGTCCCTTCCCCCTCTGTTGGAACGGTGCCCTGTAACTGGGCCTGCTTTGTTTGTTCAATCTCCATACCATATCCAGGCTCTTCAGCTACTGGCTGGGAGAGACCTCAGAATCAAGGTCGTATAAAATGAATACATAGAAACCCCCAGAAAATTGCAAGTCTCTTACCCTGCTTAGCATGTCAATTGAAATCTGAACAAAGACTCAGTTTCTTACAGACTTTGCACAGCTCATGAGTATGTCACTTAACATGGTCTCCATGTTTAAACACAGCCAATGCTAACTTAACGAACTAACTGGTTTAATCTAAATCTTTAATGTTTTCTTTTTTCTTTTCTTTTAAACATTGTACACAGGTTTTTCCATTAGTCATATTTGTCTGACTATGGAAAAGTGTGTTGTTAATACTAATGTCTATTATTACTAAGTAATTACTCTCTCAGCTCTCAGACCCTCCATAGACAGTAATACAACTGCCATGTTCCCAGGTCCAGAAACATAGCAAAGACATTAGTAAAATAGTCCATGTAACGTCAGGGGATGGTCTGTAATTTAATGAAGCTATGAGAATACTTTTTGTGCACGAAGAAAACAAAAATAATGAGAACAGTTCCTCTCCTCCTCATCCTGTCTGCAGTGGTGCGGCGCCATTGTGGAAAGAGTATCACGACGCATGTGTAATAGTAATATAAACATAATACAAATATAATAAAACATAACTGTATAATAAACTCTAAGAAAATAATTATCATTAATAATAATGACAACAACAACAACAGTGTGATTAGTTTTGGTTTAAATTATTCTTGATTGTTGTTCTTTCAGACAATATGTAAATAGATTTATTTTCATAACTGAATATCTGTTACAGTTTTACAATATTTTCTGAATAAATACCTAGAATAATTTAAAGAGACCAAAACTGTCATCACATAATTGAGTTCCTTCATGAACTCTTTAGACACTTTCCTTTTTTATTTTACTAATTAATGCCCACTGGTATCACTATACTGTACATTATGGTGTGAAAAAAAGATTATTGCGAATTTTCTTTTACTTTTAGTTTTTTATCTGGCAAACTTGAAGTTGTGTTTTTGTTGTTGCTTGTTATGCATGTTGGTACTTAGTTGACATTCATGCAGTTTGTTAGTTAATAGCCCTTAATTAACATTCTTGTGTCTTAACACATGTTGAGGGAGTGTTTTAAACTGTATGCTGGAGTAGTCTGTGTAGAAACCACATTTACCAATACCCATTTTCTTTCTTATTGCAAAATTTTCTTTTTTTAAGAACAATAGTGACTTGTAACAAGTCTAAAATACGCAGGAGAGAGTGTTCAGGATGATGTTTTGTAGTAGTTGGATATTTTTCTCTATGCACCAGGGAAAAACATAAATTACACGGTTCTTTATCTTAGCGATGAATCAGCCTCGATTTAGACTTCCCAATATGGTGCTACTTCAGACTACTCTCTTAATCAAGAGATGCACAAGGGGAAAAGAAAAGCAGAGGGAGAGTTATTTAATCTGACCATTTTAAGGAATGTTCAGCCTGTGAGTCATTGGTTTCTCTCTGGGTTCACTGAACTGCACAATCACCAGTTGCTCTGCTCAGTTTTTTTTCTCTTGCATGCTGTAGGATCAGCTGTGTCCGGTTGATTATTTAAACAGTGTGACAGCGGTGAAATAGCTTCACAATGAGAATAGATAAACATGATTTCAGACCTCCTCTGGCCTGATTCCACTAGCCGTGATCAACTTTAGAACCTCCCCGTCTTTAGCGATTACACAACAGTTGACTATGTCCCTGGCTGCTTATGTAAGAGGCTCTGTAACGGCAATATCTGACTCGTTGGTCTTGGTGTGATGTGAGGCGGAGGGGTGAGGTGAAGGGTCAAGGGAGGGGAAGGACATGACAGATTGGTTTGGACCATTGCTACCTACAGTATTGTGTGTCTTAAAGACATATCTTTATCTTTCAGTCTTTCACACTGTCTTGACTGTTTCTCAACACACTCCACAGCACCATCTGTGTACGTGCAGGTTGTGGCAACAGTTGTATTTTGATAAGATATATATGTGACCCTGGACCACAAAACTAGTCATAAGGGTAAATTTTTCGAATAAATAAGATTTCCATTGTTGTATGGTTTGTTAGGATAGGACAATATTTGGTCAAGATACAACTATATGAAAATCTGTAATCTGATTCTGAGGGTGCAACAAAAAACTAAATATTGAGAAAATCACCTTTAAAGTTGTCCAAATAAAGTTCTTAGTAATGTATATAACTAATCAAAAAATAATTTTTTATATATTTACAGTAGGAAATGTACTAAATATCTTAATGGAGCATGATCTTTACTTAATGTCCTAATGATTTTTGCCATAAAATACAAATCAATAATTTTGACCCATGCAATGTATTTTTGGCTATTGCTACAAATATACCCCAGCGACTGAATTCTGGTTTTGTAGTCCAGGGTCACATATTTTACAAGGGTTCACACCAACATAGAGTAATTTTAGTTTTTTACTTTTAGTTTACTTTATCCTTGTCATTTTTTTTTTTTTTGGCAGGGGGTGGAGGGGTTGGGGATGTGAAATATGTGATAAGCACAAATATAAAACATTATGTTTAATATGCTGCTCGGACTGTGTCTTCTAAATAAAAAGTAAAAAAAGTCAAGCTATTTTACCAGGAATCTTCTGCTTTCATTTTTTTAATTGTTGTTCGATTAACATACGAATCAGACTAACATTTTTGATTATTTTGTCATGTCTTGCTATTTTTATTTTTGCTATTTGTTAATATTAGTTAATACATTAAGTAGTCCTATCATAAACTAACAATGAACAATATTTTTTAAAGCATTTATTAACCTAGGTTATCAATAAGATACTATTCACTGTAATTCAGGTTTATATTACTGTTAATAATTCAGACTTGTTCATAATGCACTATTCAAACTTATAATGCACTATTCAAACTTAGTTTAATGCTTAATTCGGCAAATACATTAAATTGATAAAAAGTGACAGTAAAGACATTTGTAATGTTATAAAATATTTATATTTTAAATAAATGCTGTTGAAATTTCTATTCATTAAATAATCTTAAAAACTGATTTTTTAACAATAGTGTTCATATAGGGCCCTATGATTTCCGCGATGCAGAAAACGTGGACGGAATCGCGGAATCCAGTCATAAAAACGGAATTTACAGTTTAGCGCGGAATGTCACGGAATTTGTCAAAGTTTGGATGAATTAATCAAATGTAGGTCGTTACACCTAAATGAAATCGCAATATGGACTAATATCTGTATATTATATTAATATTAAGCCACAAAAGTCGATTTAAATATGAATCCTGCATGTTCTGCGCATCTCTCTGAATGGAGCAGACACACGGTTTTGTATACTATACACACAGCGGGCATTGCGTCATATCATATACACATAGAACTTTAAAGGTATTCACGGCAACCCGTCAAAATATAAGTTTGGTTTAACTTATTAAAGACATTGTGCCAGAAATAGGCTATATTACTATTAATATAATAGTAGAATGTACGTAATACTACTACTACTGCTACTACTGTTGAAAAATAATAAAAATTTATTTGTTTTAAATAATTACAGAATATTTAAATTTTAATAGTAAATCTATTTTATTAAATCTCCCTTTTTTTGCCAAAAATTTTAATGTTTCATTTTCATTAATTTAAATATAAATTAAATAAATATTTTATGCCTTCATCTGATAACCAGTAAAATGTATGTACACAACACAGAATTTCTGAGGAAAAAAAAACATTTCATAAGGCTACTGTAAATAGTTTTTTAATAAAAAATGTTTTTATGCATTCAAATAATTAGACATGCTAAAACACAGAATTTGGTAACAATAAAACATAAGGTGAGAAAAAAATAATAATAATGTTCGGCCCTAAACATGTCATTTTTGTTACACTTTTAATAAATTAATGTTAAATTGTATAAGTTTCATGATTTTAAATGTGCCATAGAATGAAAAACTGTCTTTACCTTGGCATAGTTAAATAATAACAGTTCTGTACATGGAAATTACATACAGTGAGCCTCAGACACCATAGTTTCCTCTTTCTTATGTAAATCTCGTGATTAAAAAAGACCACTGAAAAACAGGTGAATCAGAACATAACACAGACTGTGACACAACAGTCGGGATCACTACGCCCCATCATTCCATAAACCCGCCCTTGTTCTAGGCAAGTGCCAGCTGAACCATCAGAAGTTCTGCAGGTGTTGTAAATAAACAAGCGCGGACAACAGCGAAAATGGCAGATCATGGAAATAAATGTAATGTTCCAGGCTGTGCGGGGGATGTGAAGTGCAGGGATGGGTTGGTGTCTTTATTCAGAAAGGCACGGAAAGCAAATAACGCGTTCTAATAAAATAACGCGAGCCAATAAAGGGACATGGTTAGCCCCTTGTTAGCTGTAGCCTGTTACAGTACAAAATATTTCACTTACCACATAAACAGAGTAAGGAGAAATGAGGATGATGGTGAATGATTTACAGATCCTGAGCACCACTGACAAGCGTCTGATCTTGTGAAATGTGTGGCAAGTACTGTTGCTCCATAATATAAACAGAGTTTGTGCATCGCGTCTCTTGAAAGTGAAACTATAACACGATCGACTGATCGTTCAAAAGCAGTTTCAATGCCTCGCGTATTAATAACGGCTCCCTGATGCCCGCGTTTTATATACAGTATAATTATCCGACGTTATAACTGCGACAGAAAGCATTTAAATATATATTTTCCTCCCTGTTTTTCCTTCTTGCTGGTGAGTGGCACTGTGAAACAGCCAATCAGAGCAGAGCTCAACATTAAGGAGCGCTGTGAAACAGCCAATCAGAGCAGAGCTCATTATTATTCATGAGCCTGCCAAATAAGCCAATAACAGACCGTTTCATTCTAGGGAGAAATCCTAGGGTTGTAAATGGACATGTAAAATCGTTTCTGGAGATTTTTTGCCCTTACCTTTCTTTCTTTCTTTCTTTCTTTCTTTCTTTCTTTCTTTCTTTCTTTCTTTCTTTTTATTTGACAAAAAAGTAGTGAATACACTCAAGTTTAAATTAAAACTTATTTCCATTGTGGTCCTTGATGTAAAGCACAAACTCCACTGCCGGTAACAGATACACTGACACTGCATTATAAATACTAAAATTCCACATTTACAAAAATTACAATAAAATTTGTTCGGTTACGACTGTAACCTTGGTTCCCTGAAGAGGGAACGAACGTTGTGTCAGAGTTCTAACGCTTTGGGAACGCCTTGCGTGATAAGTCTTGAAGCACATGTGAAATCAATCCAAGGTGTAATTGGGACGTCAGAGCGGGTGACATCACGAACCAGGAAGCTATAAAGCCTGCCCAAACGAAGCTGTCACTAGCTTAAAAGTCTGAGCAAGTCGCTTACAGGCACGAAGGAGATATGGCCGGGGACGCAACGTTCGTTCCCTCTTCAGGGAACCGAGGTTACAGTCATAACCGAACATTCCCTTTCAAGGGAACTCCGTTGCGTCAGAGTTCTAATGCTTTGGGAACGTCAATACAACATCACCATAGCAACGAGTGTCTGTCCTGTGTGAATCTAATGAGCAGCACTAGGACGAGAGCACTCGGAAACCTGGGGTAGAGTCCAGGTCCAAAGAATAAAATCTGACGAATGTGTGCGGTGAGGACCAGCCTGCCGCATCACATATTTCTTGGAGAGCAACTCCTGATATCAGGGCCTTGGAAGCCGCCATACTCCTGGTTGAGTGGGACCGGACAGTCATAGGAGAAGGTTGACCAGCTGACTCATAAGCAAGTGAGATGGCCTCGACCACCCACTTGCTCATCCTTTGCTTAGATGCTGGGGACCCCTTGTTAGGAGGTCAAGACATACGAACAACTGTTCATTTTTACATCACAGGGCAGCTCTGTGGATATAAGCATCTAATGCCCGCACTGGGCAAAGCAAATTGTGCCTTTCCTGGTCCGCATTCTGAAAGGAGGAGGACAGAGCCTCAAGTACCACGGAGGAAAATGAGATACCAGGGGTCTTCCCCAATGATATTCCACACAAAGGAATGTGTTAAGCACTTATGGCCACCACATAAACCTTTAAAGTGGACGGGGCTAGCCCTGCAGTGAACCGCTCTTGCAGGAACTCCAGCACTGTACCAACTGGGCAGTTAACTGGGTCCAGCTGATGGTCACTACATCATGAAGTGAAAACTCTCCACTTCAAGGCATAAAGTTTCCTCATGGAGGGAGCTCTGGAGTGGAGAATGGTCTCAACAACCTCGGTTGAGAGACCTGAGTCTATGAGCTGGGCCCCCTCAGAGGCCAAGCCCACAGTTTCCACAGTTATGGTTGGGGGTGAAATCTCGAGCCCCCCCGCTTGGGACAGAAGGTCCCTCCTGACAGGGAGCTCCAGAGGAGGCCCGTCGAGAAGGGATATTATATCTGGGAACCATACTCTGCCCTGCCACCGCGGTCAATGAAAATTAGTAGAACCCGGTCCCGGCGAACTCTCTCCAGGACTCCCGGGAGCAGAGCGATTGGGGGAAATGCATACAGACGAAGCCTCGGCCAAGTCTGCACCATCGCATCCAGTCCAAGAGGAGCTGGATGCGTGAGGGAGAACCAGAGTGGACAGTGAGACGTCTCTCAAGACGCAAACAGATGCACTTGTGCCTGGCCGAACTCCCTCCATATCAGCTCCACCACCTTGGGGTGGAGCCTCAATTCCCCGGGCCTCAGCCCCTGTCTCGACAGGATGTCTGTTCCTATGTTGTGGACCTCCGGGATGTAAGCTGCTCGCAGAGACAACAACTTCCCTTGGGATCACAGGAGGATTTGGCACGCCAGTTTGCAAGTGGATGTGACAGCAAACCCCCCTGGTAATTTATGTAGGAGACCACCGATGTGTTGTCTGAGTAGACGAGCACATGGTGGCCCCTGAGATCTGCTAGGAAATTCTTAAGCAAGAAATACAGCCAACATCTCCAGACGGTTGATGTGCCATGAGAGATGATGGTCCTTCCACAGACCCTGACTTGAGCGTCCCTCTAAGATCGCTCCCCAGCCCATGAGAGAGGCATCTGTTGTTAGCATCTTGCGACGACATGAAGCTCCCAACATGGGACCCTGGGACAGGAACCAAGGTTTCTTCCACATTATCAAGGCACGTATGCATCGCCGCGTGACCTTGATTATGTGAAAAGGGGTTGCCCCTCGGGGAAAACCCTTTGGTCCTGAGCCACCACTGCAGGGGTCTCATGTACAACAGTCCAAAAGCTGTCACGTTGGATGCTGCTGCCATAAGACCTAACAGTCTCTGAAACTGTTTACAGTGATTGACTGACCTAGCCTTATACTTTTTACAGCTGACAGGATGGACTCTATACGTGCCGGTGACAGGTGCACCTGCATCGACGTTGAGTCCCATGCCACGCCAAGAAAAGTGGTCCTCTGTAGTGGAGAAAGCACACTCTTTTTGGCGTTTAGCCGTAACCCTAACTCTTTCATGTGGGCAAGAACGACATCTCGATGCCGAACTGCCAACTGATGCAACTGAGCTAGAATCAACCAATCGTTGATGTAGTTCATTATGCGAATACCCTGAAGGCAAAGAGGTGCCAGGGCCACATCTAAGCATCTTGTGAAAGTGCAGGGTGATAATTCTAGGCAGAACGGAAGAACCCGATATTGGTATGCTCTGCCCCCAAGAGCGAACCTCAGGAACTTCCTGTGATATGGAAGGATGGATATGTGGAAGTATGCGTCCTTGAGATCTATCGTGACAAACCAATCCTCAGATCTGATCTGTGGCACGATTTGTCTCAAAGTTAACATTTTGAACTTGAGCTGCATGACGGAGTCGTTCAGAACTCGAAGATCTAAAATGGGACACAACCCCCCACCCTTCTTTGGAACTATGAAATACCGGCTGCTCCCGCTCAGCAGCCCCAGAGATATGAATACGGCAGGGAGGAGTTTCTGGAATGCAGCCGCTTGCTTAGCTGATTCCTGAAATCTCTCGACAACCAAATTCACAGCACCGCCAAAGAGGCCAGAGGGAGAAATGGGAGCATCCATAAGGAAGTTCTTAACTTTTCCTTTAATGTTACTCAAGTTCAACCATAAATGTCTCTCAGTGGCCACCAGGGCTGCCATAGACCGGCCGATTGATTTAGCCGTTTCCTTGGCGGCCCTGAGAGACTAATCTGTAGCCCGACGCAGTTCGCAAACTGTGTTCGGACTAATACCCTCGCCCTCATCGAGATCCGTTAATAATTCAGCCTGGTAGGCTTGCAACAGCGACATAGTGTGTAAACATGCTGCTGCCTGACCAGCCGCTGAATAAGCCTTGCCCACCAGTGCTGATGTGATTCTCACTGGTGTGTGTACCTTTATTCTTCTAAAGTGTAGGAAAATTCAGAAGAGAAGCCAGGAGACTTGGTTGTATCTTCAGCGGGATCTTTATTGAGAACCCAAGCTGTTGGTAGCTGTAGTCATCAAAAATCTAAATCTCAAGTAATTTACAAGGTATCTTATAGGTAGTTTTTGGAGGAGGGACTTTTGGAGGTGGAAAACTTTCCGTGGCAACATAATCGTTATTCAAATGCATAGACACTAATCCAATCAACCTAACGAATCCACGTCTGGGCCAGGGGAAAGCGATTTGCAGAACAAAAGTTGAGAGCCTCAGTGGTCTGACTCATTTAACTTAACATTATCATAGAGACAAAGGCACAGCTGTATCTCACGCTCAATGGTCAGGACACAATCTCATGGTCTGACTCATTTAACTTAACATTATCATAGAGACAAAGGCACAGCTGTATCTCACGCTCAATGTCAGTCAGGATGTCTCAATGGCTAGACAATCTTAGTCAGGAAGTGAATAATAAGAATCTAAATTAAACATTTAATTACAATTTAGTAATCCCACAATTCCCCTTTCAGAGTTCTAATAAACTCTCACAAAATACAAATTTAGACACTTAAAGTTAATTCTGGTAACTTGTGATCGTTACAGGCACATAGTACATGTTCTGTGTTGTTTATATGTAATTGCATGCTGACACAGAAACAAAAAACATGCAATTAGGGTCCGTGAAGTTCTTACGGGTAATAAATCTTTTTGGTTGGAACTGTCATTTCCTCGTGAGAGGCGGGGAGTCATTTGCTGAAAGAAACACTTGATACTGTGGATGCATAGATAGTACGCAAGTAGGAGAAACAACAGCAGAATTGTATTTTTCCTTGATCCACAGCCAGGGTTTACCTAAACAAGTTTCCGAACCATGAAGAATTATCTTCAGTCATCTGGTGTAATTTTGCTGCTGAAAGATCAAGAGTACGAAAATCTTGATCATGTTGATGGATGACTGAAGTTCCCGTATGTGAGTCTCTGCGTTGTGTATTATTTTTATTTATTTTATTTTTTTTTCTCTTTCTTGTGTGATAGTTGGCTCAGCAATGGGTCTAGTTGTTTTCTAGAGGTTGTGGCTTCATCCGCAGGTGAGAGGCGGTGCATATGGATCTCAGGACAGCCATCAAGTGGTATCTGCACAGAGGAAGAAAGAAACAAAAACAGATGAGACCAACGGCACAGAGCAGTATTTGTTGTAGAGTCTGCAAACATTAGGGTTGTATCCTCTGTTCAAATATAGTCTGCTATTGTGTTCCTTCTTTCCCTATTTCTCAATTCCTGCGACACCTAAAGAACAGTGAGGAAAGGATGGACTATTGGATGGGGAAAGGCTATGAGGAAATCTTCACCGCAGGGTTGGCCCCCGAAGCCTGTTGCTTTCGGTTCTTCCCTGGGCTCCTCACTGGGTTCTTGTGTCTGTCCTATCCTATCCCTGCAGGGGGAGGAACAACTTTACAGTGTGACACATGAGTCCAAATTTTCCTTCCCTGACACAATACTGCAGCTGCTGTAATCAAATCATCTTGATGTGGTCCGTACCACTTAGGCTCTAATGGCTTGTTCTGAACGACTTTATCATGACCCATTGACCTGGATGATTGTGTGTCCACCTTCTGGTGGAGTCTGCCAACACGACTCAACTCTCTCTTTGGCACTCTGCACTGCCTTTGTGAGGTTTTCACAGTAAGCGATCAGGGCATCTGAAGCAATGTGCACATCAGCATTTCTAAGATCAATCACACCTGGCATCTGCATTGGGCGTCCCGTAATAATCTCATGAGGGCTCAGTCCTACTGATCTGTTAGGTGATGCTCTCATACTACACAGTACTGCGGGCAGTGCTTCAACCCATGGTACTCCTTCCTGATGCATTTTGCTTAGCCTGGTTTTGATTGTTCTGATTGATCGTTCAACCTGTCCTGATGCTTGTGGCCTATAGGGACAGTGAAGGTTCCACTTAATCTTCAACATTCTAGACACTTCTTGACTACCTGTCCTGTGAAGTGGGTACCTTGATCTGAGTCAATGCAATCTGGTAATCCCATCTGGGAATGAAATCAGTGACAAGACATTTAGCAGTATGTGCAGCTGTAGCACGCCCTGTTGGATAAGCTTCTACCCATCTTGAGAACTTGTCTATCACTACCAAAACGTCAGTTTTTCCTTTACAAGGGGGCAACGATATGTAATCAACTTGCAGGTGACGAAATGGCCCTGGTGGAGCTGGGGTATGTGCTGCTGGTGTAGTGGCTGCTGGTACATCATTATTTTTCTGACATGTAACACATCTCTTGACTGTTTCAGTGCTACGTTTCTGAATTTTGGATTCCACCATTGATTTGAGAACCTGTGTGATTCATCGTTGCTGGACCACTATGACCCAAACTGTGTATTTGTTGAGCCAAATATGGCAACAGTGATTCGGGAGCAACATACTTTCCCCCTTTGGTCCAGCAGCCGGATGAATCCACAGTGGCTACTTTGTCTAACCAAATCCATGCTTCATATAGAGGAACGTCCTTATACAGATCAACGATTGATTCAGGAGGTAGAATTGTCTTCTGTGCTGTACTACCTGAACACACTTGTACAGTTGCATAGAAACAAGCCTGTTTTAGCCGCTACATCAGCAAGAGCATTACCTTTTAGCTTCCGTAGTATTAGTTGTGAGATGTGCTTTCACTTTGATCACCGCTAATTTCTTTGGGAGTTTCATGGCAAACATTAATCTTTAAATCTTTCACTAATCCAGCATGCTTAATGGGGGATCCAGCAGAAGTTAGAAATTTTCTGGTTTGCCAAATGACACCAAAATCATGAATTACCCCAAAAGCATACCTGGAATCTGTGTAGATATTTGCAACCGATCCTGAAGCTAGCGTGCATGCTCTAGTTAAGGCTACTAGTTCTGCAGCTTGAGCTGAAAAATGATCTGGAAGACGACCTGAAGCAACTACTTCAGTGGTGGAAGTTACTGCATATCCTGCTCGTCTGTTACCTTCAATAACTTGAGCTGAACCATCAACAAACAACTCCAATTCTGCGTTCTCTATGGGAGTTTCTGCTATTTCACTTGTCGCTGCATATGTAAGCGTAACACAATCATGAGTCATTTCGCCTTCATCCTCTAACACAACTTCAGTCATTGCAGACATCATACATGAGGATGGGTTCGTGACTGGTGCACGCTGTATAACAATATTCGGGGCTGTGAGAGTTGCTAACCAATTTCCCAACGGGAGGAGGTGACCGAAGTGACTTTTGCTTGATTCATTAGTGCGGACACTGCGTGAGGGCATTTTACGTTTACAGTCTGACCTAACACCATTCCTGATGAAGCCTGAAGCGCTAGATGAACTGCCTGTACTGCTCTGAGGCATGGGCCCATACCTTGAGCGACTATGTCAAGTTTACCGGAATAGTAATGAATTGGGCGTGAGCTGCCCCCATGATCTTGCATTAGACATGCAGTCATAAAGCCTAAGTGTTCATGGACATAAAGCACAAAGGGTCTATCAGATTGGGCAATTCCTAATGCTGGTGCTTGACATAGTGCTCTCTTCAAATCATTAAAGCTTTGAGATGAAGTTCTTCCATACAAACAGTATCTGAATCTTTACCATGGCCTTTCAACAAATCATAGAGAGGCTGAGCAATCGAGGCATAGTCTTCAATCCAAGGTCTACAATAACCTGCTGTTCCTAAAAATGAGCGGAGTGTTTTAATGGTAGTAGGCGGAGGTATGGCTTTGACTGAAGCGCTCGATCCTGTGTAATGGATCTATTTCCTGCACCAATTGTTTGACCCAGAAATGTGACTTGCTTTTTAGCAATTTGAGCTTTGTGAAAGCTGCATTTGTGTCCTTTTTTATGCAAATAGTCCAACAATGATGCCAATTCAGTTTGATGTACCTCATGATCTGTTGGGCAATCAAAATATCATCGACATATTGGATCATAGTGGACTGTTTTACCGGACATTCTGGGTCACACAAATCACGTCTGACAGCCTAATGATATATGTTGGGGAGTTTTGAAATCCCTGTGGCAATCGTGTCCACTGGTATTGTTCATAGTCAACTGTGAAAGCTAACCATGGCTGGCTGTCAGAGTGCAACGGTACAGAAAAGAATCCATTAGACATATCAATTACTGAAAAAATCTTACAATCTAATGGTAAGCCATTACAAATTGTAGATGGATCTGCCACTAGGGGGGTGATTTTATCAATATGTTTATTGGCTACTCAGTAGTCTATTGTAAGTCTCCATGTCCCATTAGATTTCTTGATGGGCCATATGGGTGAATTACATGGACTGTTGGTTTTAACTAGCACTCCTTGCGTCAGCAAAATTTTCTACAATAAGTTTGATTCCCTGTATAGCTTCCTTATTAATCGGATATTGTTTGGTGACCGGAGGTGGAGTTCCTGTCAATTTAACTGGTTCTACACCTGTCAACAACCTACAATCATCCTTGTCTTTAGCCCAAATTGGATGATTCTGTAAGAAAGCATACTAGGGAGGGGTTGCATTATTGGTAGAAATCTGTGCTGAGGAAATTTTTATGCTAGTAGATTCTGAGGACATGTCTAAAGTTAGATTTATTTGTCTCAGAAGATCCATGCCTAAAATTGCGCCTGTATTTAATGGAGCGCATAGCAATTTTGTAGTCAGAGTTTTTGGGCCAAATTGTACCTCTATGGGCGGAGTTTCATACAAAACAGAATCTCACCTATTACACAGTTAAACAAAGTTTGGTTTTCTTGTATGGGATGTTTAAACCTTGTGCCAATTTTGTAGGAATTACTGTAATTTCTGCACCTGTATCAAGCAAAAAATCAATCTCTTTCTCTTTTACGCTACCTTTCACAAAAATTCTTTGGTCATTGTGTTGGATTACAGGGGAAAGTAGCTACTCAATTAGCCCCCACAATTAGTTTTTTCTTGGTCTTGTTGTGCTTTTAGAAGAGCCTGAACGAGCTGTCCTAAAGTTTCAGTGGTCACTGGCGGAACCTACTTCAGGGTTGTGTAGGCAGGCTGAGAAGAATCAGAATTATGCATAGCATTTATTTAATATCTTGCAACTTCTTCCTACACTCTTTCTCCCAATGTCCTAATTTTCCACAGTAGTTGCACTTGCCTTCTCTTTTAGACCATCTATTGTCTTGTTTCGTTGTGTTAAACGTAGCTGCTGCTACTCTTACTTTTGCCTTGACATCAGCATCTCTTTCCCATGTAGCTAACCTGTCTAGGTTACTTCTGAGAGTTCTGTTAGACCAAGTTAGATCTAAGAATGGTAAAGCTTTCTGTATTCGGCTACAAGGCCATCTGACCAGATACGAACCAGGGGTCCCTTGTCATCTAGCACACTTTCAGGGTCATCAACGATTCCACTGTAAATTACAGCTGACTGACAAAATCTCTCAGTATATTCACTCACAGTTTCTTCTTTCCTTTGCACACAGGTAGTAATTCTAGACCAATCTATTTTGGGTCCTAAGATATTCTTTAGGATTTTCAAAATACCTTCTCTTAAATCACCTTACTGGCATTTCGCAGTTCAGAAGCAACAGCAGATTCAAAACTGTTGAATTCAGATTCAGTTAGAATTTGTGACATCAGCTGCCTGACTTCTGCCAACGACATGTCATAAAGAGCATTTTACTGATCAATGTTCTTCTAAATTCAGAAAAATGTGTGCGTGCTGACGGTAAACTCTGAGATAGTCTCTCTATATCTTTAGGACATAAAGTTTTGGCAACAGTTTGTATTTGCACAACAGAAGAATTGAGAGGAAACTATCAGTTTCCTCAATTCCCTGAGATCGTCTCCTAGCACCACAATACTTTGACTGAATTTACAGGCACATCAGTTACTGATTGGAGAGCTACATCTGTTTCAAAGAAATCAGGGTAAATGTTATCAGGCTGACTAACTTCCACATCAGTTTTTGCTGCGCTTTCAATTTCTTAGTCAAAGTGGATACTCTAGCACGGAGTTCATTGTTCTGTTTCTCTAGCTCTGAGTTACGCTGAGACTGTTGTGTAGCTAATTTAAATCAATTCTCTGTGACAACAGATAATGCCTTTCACATTGTTCTTACGAATACTTGCTCCTAGTACCTTTTTACACTCATCTACCGACCAAGTCTTCCTGGATGAATCTCATATTTCTGCGTTAGTTCTTGTCTAACTTTTTCAGTGACTATTAGGGTCATTTGTTCCCTAACAGCGTTTTGAATTCAAAATCTGACCACAAAGGAGTCGCAAGACCAATCTTTTCTGTGGTTGGAATCAGCCTAGCATTCCTTCTAACCATTTTGTCAGTTTTTCTGTACCACACAACAAACACTAAACAAAAAACAAAACAAAAAACTTCTCTGATCAACAGAGGGTACATTGTTAAAAAAAAAGCTTAACTATTGTTAACTTTCCAAATTACCAACACTTCACACTTAACTTCCCTGCCTACAAGAACAGAGGATAAACCAAAATTATTAGCACGAAATGCTAACCTTCCCTGCCTGAAAACAGAGGATAACCAATTTTTTAGCACGTAATGCCAAATCTTCCCTGCCTGAAAGAACAGAGGATAACCAATATCAAAATTATTAGCACGTAATGCCAAAATCTTCCCTGCCTGAAAGAACAGAGGATAACCAATTTTTAGCACGTAATGCTAAAATCTTCCCTGCTGAAAGAACAGAGGATAACCAATATCAAAATTATTAGCACGTAATGCCAAAATCTTCCCTGCCTGAAAGAACAGGGATAACCAATTTTTAGCACGTAATGCTAAATCTTCCCTGCCTGAAAGAACAGAGGATAACCAATTTTTAGCACGTAATGCTAAATCTTCCCTGCCTGAAAGAACAGAGGATAATTTTCATCTAAAAAGAAAACTTTAGAGGCTAAACTTAGTTAAACAAACCCTACAGATGTATGTTACAGTTTTTTTGGATTGCTTACACACTAAAATTAAAAGTAGCACACTATTAGCAAAACCTTACACTCAAGAAGAAAAACATCAGCCCATATTTGCACAACTATAAGCACATTGTCAACCTCACATTGTTGCAAAAACTCTACACACAGTGATTTGCAAAACACTAAACACACTTAAATACATTACACACAAAAATCTATCATGAAGTCACTTCCTTGCAATACCAAAGCACTGACTGTCAAATTACCGCACCGTCCAACCAATTGGTTCAACACAGACATCAGGTGTGCAAACACTTGTTTGCTTAATTGTAGACACACCAATCAGGTGTATAAGCACTATAAAAAGCAGCAGGTGAGTTCATCGGTCTTCAAGCACAATGGAAAGAGTCAGAGAAAGAGTAAGACGAGGAGGAGAACGAGGAGAACGAGGAGGAGGACGAGGAGGAGGAGGAAGGGGAGGAAGAGGAATCAACAGAGGAGGAATCAACAGAGGAAGAGGAAGAGATGGAGGCCATGCTGGAGGTAGAGGTAGAGGAAGAGGAAGAGGAAGAGGAAGAGGAAGACAAGAAGGTGCTCAAAGAGGACCGAATCTGATAAATGAGATCCGCGCAACACTGGTTGACCACGTTGTCAACCACGGCCTGACGCTGAGGGAGGCTGGACTGCGAGTACAGCCAAATCTAAGCCGATACACAGTGGCAAGTGTGATAAGAACATTTCGACTGGAAAATAGGTATTGTAAAAGTATCATCATATCAAAAACATCTGCACGGTTTCAGTAACTGCTTACAGTACTGTATTCTATGCACTATCAGCACTTCTGTTACCTTTTCCTGTGAAATTACTGTACTATTGTATACTGTTTTTTTTTTCTACATAGGATTGAGAGTCAGGAACGACAAGGGGGAAGGCCTCCTATGTTCACAGAACAGCAAGAGAGGGAGATAGTAAACATGGTTTTGGCCACAACAATGCTATAACACTCAATCAGCTCCAAGCTAACATTGTCAATAACCATGCCAGTTTCAACGATATCCATCAGGTCTCAACATCACACTGGCACGCATCCTAAAAAAAACATATTCAAATGAAGCAAATTTATCGAGTGCCTTTCGGGCGCAATTCTGAAAGGTGAAACGGACTGCGGCATGATTATGCAGTAGGTATGTATTCACTTTAGCAGTGTGATCTTGCATACTGTCTCATAATCTTTTACTGTACTGTAATATGTATACTAGATCTACACTGAACCTACACAATTTGCCTGACACTGTTCTTCAGGGAGTTTTACGAATGGATGGAGAGGAGATCCAGCATGAGTTCATTTACGTAGATGAGGTGAGAACACGAAGGAGGGGAAGAAACATCATTGGCCACAGGGCTATAGTCAATGTCCCAGGCAACGTGGGGGTCATATAACTCTGTGCAGCCATTACACAGAATGGGGTCTCCACCGCCATGCCCATATGGGCCCTTACAACACAGCACTCATACTTACATTCTTGGACCAATTGCACAACATAACAGCAGCAAATCAAATCGATCATATGCAATACATTGTTGTCTGGGACAATGTGTCTTTCCACCGCTCTGCTCTGGTTCAGAACTGGTTCAGCAACATCCACATTTCCCGTCCTATATCTTCCACCATACTCTCTCCATTCCTCAAACCTATAGAAGAGTTTTTCTCGGCATGGCGGTGGAAGGTATATGATCTCCGTCTCCAGGCTGAGGTACCCCTCATCCAAGCCATGGAGGAGGCCTGTGACCAGATGGGAGGTAGCAGCAATGCAAGGATGGATTGTCATTCAAGACGTTTCTTTCCAAGGTGTCTTGCTAATGACAACATTGCCTGCAATGTTGATGAAATTATCTGGCCAGATCCAGCTAGGCGAAGAGACAATGTCTAGTTTTTTTTTTTACAGTTAAACTTACAGTACAATACGTAAAGTGGACATTTTGTTACAGTATTATGAATCTCCATGTCAACATTTTGGGCGTGTTGAGAAATAAATGAGTTTCTTCAGTCTGCAACATTGGTCTTGTGTAGTGGTTGGTGGATTTCATTATATTTGTACTTTGTTGATGGTAGCCTACTCTAATCATAGGGAAGTAGAAGTGCTAAAAGTGTTTTAGGTTTATCACAGCAGAGTGTAACTCGTGCAAACAGAGTATAGTATAGAAAATGTGAAACGTGTGTTTAAATGGTAACAAAGTGTGGTTTTTAAACAGAAGTGTATAGTTTTTACAAGAGTGTTTAATTATGCAAAGGATCTGTAGTGTTTGTGTATTTGGGTGTGTGGTTGTGCTAATTGTGTGTAGTGTTTTGAAAAACGGGCCCTGTTTTGAAAATCGTGCTTAAGCAATCCAAAAAAACTGTAACTCTTCTCTGACGGCACAGAGGATACAACATTTGTACTGGTCTTAGGTTCTTTTGGATTAGAGACAGCACTTCACAACCCTTGGTTGAGAGAAAAATTCAGTCTGGGAATCTTTGTTCAGCTTGAAGTTTTCAGGTGAGGAAGCTGGAACTCTATCCGGGTTCACGGCACCATCTGTTGAACCTTTATCTTCTAAAGTGTAGGAAACTCAGAAGAGAAGACCAGGAGACTTCAGGTTGTATCTTCAGCAGGATCTTTTATGAGAACCCAAGCTGTTGGTAGCTGTAGTCTCGAACAATCTAAATCTCAAGTAATTTACAAGGTATCTTATAGGTAGTTTTTGGAGGAGGGACTTTTGGAGGTGGAAAACTTTCCGTGGCAAATAATCGTTATTCAAATGCATAGACACTAATCCAATCAACCTAACGAATCCACGTCTGGGCCAGGGAAAGCGATTTGCAGAACAAAAGTCGAGAGCCTCAGTGGTCTGACTCATTTAACTTAACATTATCATAGAGACAAAGGCACAGCTGTATCTCACGCTCAATGGTCAGGAAGCAATCTCATGGTCTGACTCATTTAACTATAACATTATCATAGAGACAAAGGCACAGCTGTATCTCACGCTCAATGGTCAGGAAGCAATCTCATGGCTAGACAATCTTAGTCAGGAAGTGAATAATAAGAATCTAAATTAAACATTTAAATACAATTTGTAATCCCACTGGTTTATTGGGTAATATCGGGGATTTAATGGATGAGGATGATTCAGGGGAGAGATAGCTCGTGAGCGTCTCTTCCACCTTAGGCATCTCTCCATAACCGTGCTCTTTTTTATTTAATATAGAGGAATAGTGTGATGTTTGTGTACTATAGACTCTATAAGAAATCGATTTCTCCCATGATCTCCACACCTCGGTGAAGGTAAAAAGCATTCGTCAAGTTTACCTCTTGAACGAACGTCTTCCCTTTCTGCTGGCCAATCAATAGATAATTTCTCAACCGCTCTTGTCACAACCAACCTCAACCAGCTCCTCATAAGCACGCAACTGAGGTGGTGAATCCTCAGTATCTCTTGCATTGGCAGCATTTAATTCCTCAGAATGTGCTTCGATCGGGGCGGAAGAAACCGCAATGCGTGCTTCCCAACCTTGATACGAAGCACTGAACCTGTCAGGTGAAGGCAGAGATAAGGCAGCGCCCGTCTCTTCCTCCGCTGACAGATCCATTTGCGAACCCCAGGACTGTAGCCTATGCTGTGCCTCAGTAGCAGCGGGACCAGAGCCCCGGGGAGCGCGAGCCTGAGCGTCCTCGCGAAAGAACGCCAGGCGGGATCGGAGCGTCTGTAAGGGAAGCATATCGCAGAATTTTTCGTAAGGGAAAAATTCTGCAAATATGCTCCTCTCCCAAACAAGCAACATGTATCCCCACCTGTTAAATAACGCGGGCAGGGGCGAACACACATCCTAAAAGCTTGTTGTTGCTTGCTCTCCATAAGTACTGCAATGGATATTGACAGACAACACCAAATATGACAGACAGATTCACACAGAGCGCTTGTGAAGACACAAAAAGCTAGTGACAGTTTCGTTTGGGCAGGCTTTATAGCTTCCTGGTTCGTGACGTCACCCGCTCTGACGTCCCAATTACATACACCTTGGATTGATTTCACATGTGCTTCAAGACTTATCACGCAAGGCGTTCCCAAAGCGTTAGAACTCTGACGCAACGGAGTTCCCTTGAAAGGGAACCACATTTACATACCTTCCATGTAGATATCAGAGAACAAGTTAAAATACTGTATAAATGTATTCTATGGCACCTTTAATTAATTAGTCATGCTTTTTTATTCATACAATTTAATTTGACTTTTAAAAAGGAGTCCAGGAAAAATTAAAACGGTAAAAAAAACACAGAATCCAGACAAATTAAAATGGAAAAACAGATTTGAGAAAATAATAAAATGGAATTTGGGCAAAAATAAAACGGATTTCATATGGCACTATTCATAATGATTGTTTAAAATATATTAGCATATGTAGAAACCGACATTAACCGAGACTAATAAATGCTGTAAAATTAATATTCATTATAAACTAATGTTAACTATTGCCAATGTTAAACAATGTCCTTGTATTGAACTTTAATATAAAGTGTTACCCAAACATTGTTTGTTGCAAAGAACACATGCAAGTGGGGGCATAATTAGATGCATTTTTTACCATGTTATTTAAAAAAAAAAAACATTCTGCAAATATGCATCAGCATAATCACAACAATGGCAGTATTATAAGGACTCATTACATTTTCATTTATGTAGCTTCTAAGGCCAGAGGAGGTTGAGATCCTGGTTTGTGGAAGTCCTAATCTGGACATGGGCTCTCTTCAGCGAGTGGTGCAGTACGAGGGCTACAGCAAGACTGAAACCACCATCCGGTACATATCTTGTTAACAATTTTTCATAGTCATGCTCTTACATGCATATTTATCGGTGGAAATGTTACTGTTCACTCTGGTGTTGCAGAGCCTTTTGGGACGTGGTGCTGGCATTTCCTTTGGAGCTGCAGAAGAAGCTGCTCCACTTTACCACAGGAAGTGACCGCGTTCCTGTGGGTGGAATGGCCGACCTCAACTTCAAGATCTCCAAGATTGATGTCTCCACTGACTGGTAATCATCACATTGGCAGATTGCAGTGAAATGACTGCATGCAAGTTCATTCTCTACAGTTTATTTTACCTATTCATTTTATTTGCAGGCTCCCAGTGTCACATACATGCTTCAACCAGATCTGTCTACCTCCATACAAGAGCAAGAAAGAACTACGGCAAAAGTTAACCATTGCCATCTCAAATGCAGAGGGCTTTGGATTGGAGTAAATTACAGTTGTAGATAATTTAATCTGTGTTCACTGAAAGAATATGGGCTGTGATAGTTTTTTTAACAACAACCCTTGTGCATCAGAATTGAATTGAGAATGCCTTTTAAATTCTAGTGCAATTATTTAATTTGAATTGTGGTAAGAAACAAGATGCAGAATTGCTATTTAAAATTGTATGCAAAGAAGTGGAATTAAAATCAGTTAAATATTCAACAAAATTATATTATATACACAAATTTGTGAAAATAAAATGTTTAGGAAATAAATTATAACTTTTATTTGGCAAGGGATGTGTTAAAATGATCAAAAGTTAAGTTAAATACATTAATAGTAATACAGTAAAGACATATTACAAAAAAACAACAACAAATGCAGAACACTTTCTGTTCATTAAAAAATCATGAAATAAATATATCATGATTTCTAAATATTAAGCAGCACATCTGTTTTTAACATTGATAATAATAATTGAACACTTAGACTGGAGTAATGAATGCTTTGTCATCACAGGGATAAATAACATTAAAAACATTTAAAAAATAAATGAAAATAGAAAACAGTTATTTTTATATTGTAATAAAATTTCACAATATTTATGTTGTTTTTTTTTTATCAAATAAATGCAGCCTTAGTGAGCAGAGGTCTTTCAAAACATAAAAAATCGTAGATAGATGATATATAGACATACAATTTTAGTTAACTTGTTGACAAGGGTGAAAGAGCACTTTATTTCCCAGAATGCATTGCCTGTCTTAAATTTCTGCAGTAAATTCCACTTCTTGTCATCCAATTCAAATTCCAATTCAGCCTCCTGTGAGTGCGCTCAATTCAATTCACACTCGCACTAATAAAGTAATTAGTAGAGGGACAATTCTACTACTCTGAGTTTTGTGCTACTGACAGCCACATCAGTTAAGCAGGAGGATAACGCACAGCAGTGATAATGTAAGCTCTAGATATAAAGTTAAAGCAGTATGATGTATTGTGGATTGTGTGTACAGAGTAGTATTAATTGTTGTGAACAAGGGTTCTATGGGAAACCCAGTTAAGCTGTTCGTCTTTAGCAATTGTGTGATTTGCACACATTATTGCTGACTGTTTGAGAGAAGGACCAAACATTTTGTGTGGTATTAGAATATGTGGATTTATGGAAAATATAGTGTAAATCTGTTAAAGGAGCTCTATTTTACTGGAATGTGAAATTAAAATGTTAAGGATTTTTTTCTTCAACATGGGCCTGCATGGGTAATGTCCCATGCTCCTGTTAAAAGTAGGTCAATAAGGGGCTTGGTCTCAGCTAAAATAGCCTGGCACACCGTCTGCCCAGCATTCTTAAAGAGACAGCGCTCTGTCTCCTGAGTTACAGGAGCCCACAGTTAATAAAAGCTCCGGTGTGAAGCGTTCCTTAACTCAAGCATTCCATCTGCTTCTGATTAGCTTTTAAAATGTAGCTGTTAATAAACTAATTAACTTTTAAAATTAAAGGTCTGAGCGCAAACGTCAGTTGAGTGTAGTTTAGTAATTGTTGACAACCCTTTCTCAACCGCTCTTGGGCATGAAAGGAATATTGGTAATGTGACTAGATTTTTTGTGTCTTTGTCAGCGATTGTTTCATGTTTGTTGACTAGCCATAACATGGAAGAACTGTTTGTGCTTATTTGAATTGTTTTTTATGGTGATTCCGATTATTCTTCAAATAGAGTGGTTAATAGCAGTATTGGTCTAAAAAACAACACATAATTTATTTTATGACTAATGCTCTGCTTTGTGCCATCATTTTCACAATTAATTTAAGACTCAAGGTCTAGTGATACTGCAGTATGTTTGTATGCTAGGATGACCTTTAACTAGTGGGTTGTACATCAGTCAGGTGTATTTTTGCATATTTCTGGTTCATCATGTTGTGTGATTTTCATTGGGCTCATTCTTTATTTGTATTTATGTCATCTGTCAATCTGAATCACTCCAATGTTCATGCTATGGATTTATGTTCTCCAATGACCGAATACAAATGTATTTACAATGTATTTATTTCAACTTTGCTCATTTATTTTTAATGAATAAAGTTATACAGCAAAGTTTTCAATTCAATTCAAGATTATTTGTATAGCGCTTTTCACTAAACAATCCTTGCAAATCAGCTTTACAGGAAATTAAGATTCTACAATAGATTTATTTATTCCAGAAACTTAATATATTTAACTTGTGGAAAAATTTGGTTAACTCTGTATATTTTCTGAGGGGTTGGCTTCATCTCTTCTCAGGTGTTTGGTAATCTTGGATCATTTAAGTGTAGTTACCACGGGATGTTAATTCCGTGGCAGAGACAGAGAAACAAATAGAGATATAATTAGCGTAGCTGTTGTTCCATCCAAGCAAAAATTATTTGTTCAACCCAAGCTAAAGCATAATAATGTGCATTTGATCAGATATAACTGCATTACAAGATTATGAGATGCATTATATGAATGCTTGGCTAAAGAGATGTGTCTTTAATCTAGATTTAAACAGAGAGAGTGTTTCTGAACCCCGAACATTATCAGGAAGGCTATTCCAGAGTTCGGGTTTATTTATTCCAGAAATATGAAAAAGTTCTACCTCCTTTAGTGGACTTTGCTATCCTAGGTACTACCAAAAGTCTAGAGATTTGCGACCTTAGAGAGCAGGTTGGATTGTAGCGTGATAGTAGATTAGTTAGGTACGCAGGAGCTAAACCATTTAGGGTCTTATAGGTAGGGCTGTAGTACTCGAGTCCGGTCTCGGACTCGAGTCCGGACTCGAGACGTTTTTCTATGGTCTCGGACTTGTCTTGGACTCGTTGGTATTTGGACTCGGACTTGTCTCGGACTTGGTCATCGGACTCGCCAAATGTTCAAGTTGGTCTCGACTGAGTCCAGCAATATATGCTTTTTTTTCTCTTTCAAAACAAAACCATTAATCTGGCTCACTTGTTCCGCAAATGGGTAATGTAATTGCCATTGGTTTAACTCCATCTAGAACGGGCATTGCCATTGGTCGCCTGTTAAATGCAGAGCTGCGTCATATGAGTGTGCGCCTGGCTCTGAGTGTGTGCGCTGCGCGGAGGCATAAATAATCTTTATTTTGGCCACAGACACGCTGTCGGCAAGTTGCATAATACAGTTTGGTTTTACAAAGTTCGTTGGAGTTTTCCCTCTCATTTTCCTTCGCTTTTAAATACCTTATTAATGCCCGTGCACATTTTGCTTTCACTTTCATTTCAGGTCAATTGCTTATCTATAACTTACAATGACACATTTTCTGCAATAAACATGGGACTAAAAACCGCTGTTCATTGTTTTACAGAGCCTTTATAGTTAATAATAGCACTCTAGGTGTTATACCTTCAGTCATTTTGAATTTGAATTACTTGAGTTTTTTGGAGCATTTGTCTTGTATTATTTCAGAACATATAGCCTAATATGCATAATATAAGTTTGTACAAGATGTAGTTGTAGTTCATGCATCTTTTCTGCAAAGATATTTAGTGATTTGTTTAACATTTACATCATGAAGACAACGTCATGTTTGGTGCACTTAGAATATACTCTTCTTTAACTAGAGGGTTAATAAAGAGAAAGTTGCTTGAATCATGTTGTAGTTCCATTTTCAAGTTGACTAGATAAAATCTTACAAAATCGAGAATTGGTCAAATATTAGTGAAATTGCTAAACCTAAAATATCCTCCTGAGACGCCCCCCCCCCTAAAAAAAATAAAGTTTTCATGTCATTACATTGTTTAGACCATAAGAAAAAAAATTTTTTTTTGTTTTTTTTGGTTTTTTAAATTTCATTTTTGAAAAACTCTATTTTATTCATATTTGATTATATGTCCTCTGTAGAGGACACAAGGACTAAAATTAAATGGCATGAATAGACATCAAAAAGGCAAAATCAATGGGAGTTTTTTTAAATCACCAAATACATTTTTAGGTTTCAGGATTTTTTTATACTAAACTTTGTTTAAGGATGATTCTCAACTATGTTTTAAAATGTATAACAAAATTATTTGATATACCATTTTGTTTTATGAAATATGTGTGTAAAAAATTCTATAAACTGGTTTCCCATTAAACACAGTGTACCTATACACTGTATCTAATTTGCTTATTAATGTGTTGCTGTTGGGACAGAATGTTGAAAAATAATTTTCATAATGGGAGTAATACATGGCCATATTTTCATAATAATATATAATATTTCATAAGCAAACTGATATATAATTTATTTCCCTATTCAATTGTTATGTCTCCCAAAATGCATAATAAACATGCTTTTAGTCCTGGTGTCCTCTACATTGAACATGTATTAAATGATGACCTGTTTCATAACAGGAAGTCATATTTGAATTTAAAAACCCATAACATTTTCCTGAGATGTTGCTTTATGACAAACAATCTGAAAATGATTCAGATGTAAAAGACATTACAGAATATAATCATATTTCCATAAGGATGTACAATTTTTCACTAAATTAATATAGCCATCTTTAAAGACCAGTGGGGATTTCTTTAAGACTGCAAGGGAAGCTCAGCTTCCCCTATAATGTCAAAAAATTAATGGTCAAATATGTACTATTGTGTTAACATTTTATTGACTAAAAATGCGTTAGATCACGTTCATCTCGAATACGAGTTCGTTCAGAATCAGCTACATATAGCAGGTCGATTTCCTTCTCATACATTCCCGTAGCGTCAGTGTATTTCCATGCTGAAGCCCAGCGTCCATTGACTTCAATGGGGCTGCTCTGAACAGTTTTTTTCAGTGCCTCGAAACTAGACGGTCATTGGATAAATGCTGTGATTATGTCCCGCCCACGGACGCTCAGCGTCTCTGGGGGTGAATGGAGGAGTGGGCTGGCCTGGACGCTGGGCTTCTGCGTGATGATTGGACGGTCTGTATCTCCTTTTGATTGACAGCGATTTTGTACTATAAAGAGTCGCTGACGCTGAAGCTATTCAAGCTCAGTCCCAAAGCGGCTTTGCACTTGGTTCTTATCAATCATTATTTTTTTGTATTATTCATTTATAATGTTATGTTTTAATATACATGCTGCTTAACTCGGAAATTTCAAGATATGCGAGCAAAAAATGCTCCTGACACGAGCAAGAGTGCTGTTTTTGTTTGTGTTCGAATCCAAATCCGCGTTGATTTGGGCGAATCACTGATTCACGAAGCCATTCATAAAAACAGTCATTTGATTCGCTCCTGAAGGATTCAGCCGTTTTGAAAGAATCGTTTGAATGACTCAGTGATTCAATCACAAACTTCTGCCACCTGCTGGCCGTTTTAAGTTTCCCGTCTAAAAGTAGGCATATTACATTATTTTCCAACATATTTCTATATTCAGAATTTAGTATTTAAAACATTAATCTCATAACATTATTCATGCAATTATAAATATAGTCTAAATGAATAAATGTCACTTGATGCAGCTTCTGTGCAGTGCTAAGATGAGTTTTGTTTAGATCATTTCATGGATAACAATAGCCAGTCATTCATTCACATTAATTAAGTATTCAGAGAATAATATTGTCTGTTTTCACTTACATCTATTTATTAAATTTTGATTAATTTTGTAGAATTGAATTATAAATTAAGTTGGTATAGTATGGTAAGACATTTTTATGGTATCGTGACAACCCTATTATACACCACATTCCTTGTTTCAGTTTAACCTAATTCCCACATTTCCTCCATCGAGTTTAATATCTTTTTTTTTTAGATTGTTTGTTTGTTTGTTCATTCATTCATTCATTCATACATACAGTAGGCTAGGCTAGCGTCACTGGAAAAGACGCCTAGTTGGTACGACAGGGTCACAGAGCATTTTCTTGAAAAGGAACGTAGGGCAGAATTTAAGTATAAATAAACGGACAATTTTTATGATGTAGGCCGAAAATGAGCTTCCCCTCTTTGAAAGACCATCAGCCGCCACTGTTAAAGACGTAGGAGAGGGTTTAAAAAACATGTAGTATCTCTATAAAGCCCTGAATGTGCTCTGTACAGGACATCCAGGCTTATAACTGTGACATGTGAGGTCTCAGAGAAATTCACTAAAATATAATGTCCACTACAGAGGCGAAAACTCCATAGCTGGGTCTCAGGAGGAGAAATAAAATAGCCTAATTTGATCCTACAGTGTTGCTGCACATGCTTTTTGATCATTACAAACAATAATGCAAAATTATTATATTAGAATAGAAGATATGCCGTCTCTCGTATCACATCAATTATCAATAATTATGTATGTGGTTTTGAAGAAGATTATTTTTTTCTTTCTCTGTTTTGACCGTCTCATTTGGACTTGGACTTGACTTGGACTCGAACTTCTTTGGACTCGGTCTTGACTCGGACTCGAACCTCTTTGGACTCGGTCTTGACTCGGACTCGAACCTCTTTGGACTTGGACTTGTCTTGGACTCGACAAAAGGTTCAAGGTTCAAGGTTCAAGGTTTCTTTATTTGTCACATGATAAATTATACAAGGTATAATCAAAAGTGAAATGTAGGTCAAATCAGGTCCGCTCAGTGGACAGTGCAAAGAATAAAAAATAAAAATAAAAAATAAAATCAAAATTAAATTATATAAAAGTATCACCACACAAGAGTATATATATATATATATATATATATATATATATATATATAGGTAAAAAAAGAAATAAGAAGTAAAATGTGCAATAGAATAAAGAAAAGTGCAAAACAGTAAACCAGTAAGATGTGCAAAACAAATTGGATGTGCAAAAACATTATATGGGACTTAATAAATATTAGTATAAACAGGAGGGATGAGAGGGATGTGCAACGGGTTGTACTGGGTATGCACACATAGCGGCAATACGGATGATGAGAATATGAATGTTTTTGTTATTTTTTTACAGATAATAATGAGTCTTGTGAAAGTTTATGGAACTGAGTTTGTGTTAAGGAGCCTGATGGCCTGAGGGAAGAAGCTCTTCCTCAGTCTCTCTGTCTTTGCCATCAAGCTCCTGTAGCGCCTGCCAGATGGCAGTAAACGGAAAATTTTAACCGTAAACGGTGGACTTGACTACAGCCTACTTATAGGTAAGTAATAATATTTTGTAACTGATACGAAACTTAATAGGTAGCCAGTGCAGAGACTGTAAAATTGGTCTGACTGTAAAAATTATCATATTTTCTTGACCTAGTAAGGACACTAGCCGCAGCATATTGTACTATCTGTAGCTTGTTTATTGAAGATGCAGGACAACCACCTAGCAGTGCATTAGAATAGTCCAGTCTAGAGGTCATGAATGCATGAACTAACTTTTCTGCATCAGAAACACTTAACATGTTCCGTAGCTTGGCAATATTTCTAAGATGGAAGAGTGCTATTTTTGTAACATGGGAAATAAGTTTTTAAAAGATAAGGTGCTGACTAATATAACAGCCAGATTTTTGACTGTAGAGGAAGGAACATGACATCCGTCTAGTTGCAAACTGTGATCCAAGAGATTCTGTGTACTGTTTTTTGGTCCAATAAGTAATATCTCTGTCTTATCAGAGTTTAAAAGGAGAAAATGATTGGTCATCCAATCTTTAAAAAAAATTAACACACTCCATTAGCTTAGATAATTTAGAAGTTTCATCTGGTCTTGTTGAGATATATAGTTGAGTATCATCAGCATAACAAAGGAAATTAATCCCATATGTTCTAATAATATTACCAAGGGGCAACATATATATTGAAAATAGCAGAGGACCTAGGACAGATCCTTGTGGTACTCCATACTTTACTGTTGATAATTGAGATGACTCCCCGTTTAAATAAACAAAGTGGTAGCGATCGGACAGGTAGGATCTAAACCATCTTAAAGCCTGTCCTTGAATACCTGTATAGTTTTGTAATCGGTCTATGAGTATGTCATGAACTATAGTGTCGAACGCAGCACTAAGATCAAGTAAAACTAGCAATGAGATGCAGCCTTGGTCTGATGCAAGAAGCAAGTCATTTGTAATTTTAACAAGTGCAATTTCTGTGCTTTGGCGGGGCCTAAAACTGACTGAAATAATATATATAATTATAATTTATAATTTTTTTGCAAGGAGCACAATTGAGCAGACACAACTTTTTCATGAATTTTAGACATAAACTGAAGATTTGAAATGGGTCTGTAATTTGCCAGTTCACAAGGATCTAGTTTTGGTTTCTTAATAAGAGGCTTAATAACCACCAGCTTGAATGGTTTTGGCACGTGACCTAAAGATAACGATGAGTTCAGAGCATTTTTTTTTTAAGAAAAAAAGGTTCCCTTGTCATTTTGGGAATATTGCCACCTTCTGACTGGAATGTGAGCATGAAGGACTGCTTAAAGAAAGAAAATAAGAAAAATGTGAATTGAAATGAAGAACTGCACGGAACACAGCGAGAGCTGCCTTCATTTCACCGCTGTCTCTTTAAAAGACCAAACTAAATATTGTTCATTTGCTAAATATTTGTTATAATATCTGCTGTTATAAGTGATGTTTTGTGCATATTATTTTCCCATCAGCTGTTTGTTTTTACAAAAGAAGAACCAAGATAAGGAATGTATCTTCACTATTTAATGATCTTCTATTAGCCATATTTTCATTATAGTCATTTAACTGCTATTCAATTTTTTTTTTACAAAGCTCACCAAGGCATTCATTTGTTTGATCAAAAATACTGTAAAAATAGCAATATATTAAAATCATATATTGTAACTGTAATAAATCAGTGGGCAGAGGCAGATCCATATGCAACAAAATTTATTAACAGAAAAGTCAGGTAAAAGGTCACTCAGGATGATGATGATAGGTTGAGGCGTGCGTAGAATCAGGCTGGGGGTCGTGGGCTGGCAGCGAGCATTCAGTATCCAGGGACAGGCTTTGGTCGAGGCAGGTGGCAGAGAATCAGAATCCGGAACGGGCTGGAGGTCATAGGGCAGGCTGCAGACAGATAGACAATGTAAGTTCAGCGTGGGTCAGAGATAACAGGTAGACTGAGTAGAAGGAGAAACGCTCGGACATGCACACGTAGAGAGGCAATACTTCGCAAAGCCTACATGGTGAATGGAGCAGATAAAGGCTTGGTAATGATCTCTGATACAGAACAGGTGAAAGGCAATCACTGCGCAAATGGAGCATAATAGAGGGAAGTATACACTGCGCTAGAACTCGGGAGAGGGCGCTCGTGATTGAGAGATGGAGGAATCCGGGAAACTGGAAGCCGTAACAGAGCCCCCCCCTGCGAGCGACTCCCGGCGCGAGGATGCTGACGGCGCCGTGGTCTGCCCCGAGCACGGGGTGCAGGCTTCTCAGGGTGATTACAATGAAACTCTTGAGTGAGCATAGGATCTAGGATGTCCCTTGAATTGACCCAAGATCGTTCTTCTGGACTGTACCCCTCCTAATCAACCAGATATTGAAGGTGACCCCCTCGGCGTCTTGAATCCAGTAGCTGATGAACACGGTAAGCTTCCTCACCCTCTACAACAATGGCTTGAGAGGTCTGAACGGCATTAGATTGAGAGGACGGTCTAGAAGAATCTCCCCTCTCCTCCTCTGTGGGTGGCGTGGCGGGTTTGAGTAGTGAGACGTGGAACGTAGGAGAGATACGAAGATGCCTGGGTAGGGCCAGACGGAAGGACACAGGAGTTATCTGACGTAAGATCTTGTAAGGACCCACGAATCTCGGACTGAGTTTCTTGCAAGGGAGGTTGAGACGGAGGTTGCGAGTGGATAACCACACCCATTGACCTGGCAGATATTCTGGGTTGGAGCGGCGATGACGGTCAGCCTGCCTCTTACCACGATTGACAGCTCGTTGGAGGTGTGTGTGTGCTAGATTCCAGGTCTCCTCACTTCGATTGAGCCAGTCGTTCACGGCGGGGACGTTGGTGGGCTCACCGGACCAGGGAAACAGGGGTGGCTGAAAACCAAGGACACACTGGAAAGGAGTCAAGCCCGTGGATTGCTTCTGGATGGAATTTTGTGCGTATTCCGCCCACATAAGGTACCGGCTCCAGTCCTTCTGGTGGAGTTGACAATAGGACCGGAGGAAGCGGGAAACCTCTTGATTGAGACGTTCAACCTGTCCGTTAGCCTGAGGATGGTAGCCGGAGGTAAGACTCACGTTGACTTGGAGCATTTGGAAGAAGGCAGACCAGACACGGGACGTGAACTGAGCCCCTCTGTCTGAAACGATGTCTTCGGGTAAGCCATAAAACCGAAACACCAGATTACAAAGGTATTCAGCGGTCTGTAGGGCCGTGGGAAGTTTACTGAGGGGTATGAGACGGCAGGCCTTGGAGAAGCGGTCGATGACCGTGAGGATAGTAGTGTGTCCGTCTGATGGTGGCAGATCCGTAATAAAATCGATGGCGATATGTGACCAGGGTCGCTGTGGTAAGGGCAATGGTTGAAGCAAACCGGCGGGCAAGAGACGGGACGATTTCTGAATATTGCAGGTTTTGCACTGCTGAACAAATCGGCTGACATCCTGGGACAGGGTGGACCACCAGAAGCGATTCTGAAGAAGATGGATAGTAGCAGTAATACCTGGGTGCCCGGAGCTGGGAAGGGCGTGAACATGCTTCAGAACCCTTTCACGGAGGGTCTCAGGTACATAGAGTTTACCAGGGGGACATTTCGGATGGATTCCGGTGTGAGCGTTGGCCAGCTCGAGTTCGGTCTCGATATCCCACTGTATGGGCCCGATGACTAAATCTGGACTGAGGATGGTCTCAGGATTCTTGATGGAAGTTTCAGAATCAAACTGACGAGACAAGGAATCCGCCTTGGTATTCTTGGAGCCTGGGCGGAAGGTAATTGTGAACTGGAAGCGTGAGAAGAACAAGGACCATCTGGCCTGACGGGGATTCAGCCTCTTAGCCGTGCGAAGGTACTCCAAGTTCTTGTGATCAGTAAGGACGAGGAAAGGATGTGTGGAACCTTCCAGCCAATGCCTCCACTCCTCGAAAGCTGCCTTCATGGCCAGTAATTCGCGGTCACCCACATCATAATTCCTCTCTGCGGAACTGAGTTTCTTGGAATAATACGCACAAGGGTACAACTTGGGAGGTGATCCTTGACGTTGAGATAGTACTGCACCCAGGCCGGTACTAGAAGCGTCCACTTCAACGACAAAAGGTAACTCAGGATCTGAATGATGCAGGATGGGGGCTGAAGTGAAAGCCTGCTTGAGACGACTGAAGGCTTTAGTGGCCTCTTCATTCCAGGGAAGACGCGACGTGCCTTTGCGAACCAGAGCCGTGAGGGGTTCTGCCACCATACTGAATCCTCTGATGAAGCGGCGGTAAAAGTTTGCGAACCCAAGGAAGCGCTGCAGCTCCTTCAGCGTAGTAGGTCTGGGCCATTCCACCACTGCCTTTACCTTGCCCTCCTCCATGGCCACGCCTCCTGGGCTAATGATGTAGCCCAATAATGAGATAGAGGTCTGGTGAAAGTCGCACTTTTCGATCTTGGCAAAGAGCTGATACTGGATGAGCCTCTGAAGTACCGCACAGATGTGCTGGACGTGGTCCTCTAGGGTATCAGAATAGATCAGGATGTCGTCAATGTAGACGACGACTTGGCGATTGAGCATGTCACGGAAGACATCATTTATGAACGATTGGAACACTGCAGGAAAGCCCAAAAGGCATGACCAGATATTCATAGTGCCCAGTACACGTAGAAAAGGCCGTCTTCCACTCATCCCCCTTGCGGATACGAACCAGGTTGTAAGCACTACGCAGATCCAGCTTGGTGTAAAATCTTGCTTTGCGGAGTTGTTCCAGAGCAGCTGGTACCAGGGGTAGTGGATAGCGAAACTTGACGGTACATTCGTTGAGCGCTCTGTAGTCAATACATGGACGGAGTCCTCCATCCTTTTTCTGGACGAAAAAAAAGCCAGCAGATGCAGGAGACGTGGATGGACGGATGAAACCTTTGGAGAGCTCTTCCTCGATATATTTCTGCATGGCCTCGGTCTCGGGCTGGGACAGAGGAAAGACACGCCCCTTAGGTGGTGTAGCATTAGGTAGGAAGTCAATGGCGCAATCGTAAGAGCGGTGAGGTGGTAATTTCGTGGCCTTTGATCTGCTGAATGCTTCTGCCAAGTCGTGGTACATGGAAGGCAAGCATTTCAAAACGGCATCATCAGGGTGTTCTCGAATACTTCGTAGAGTAAGCGGTTGGACAGTAGACAGGCAATCAGAAAAACAGTTCTCTCCCCAGCTGACGATCTGGCCGGAGGTCCATTGCAGAAGTGGATCATGCTTACGGAGCCATGGTAACCCCAGAATGACGGGAGTGTGAGGAGCTTGGAGAATGTAGAACTGAATTAATTCTCTGTGCAGCAAACCGGTGCGCATGTGTAACTCCTGAGAGAGATGAGTGACGCGACCGGTGCCCAGCGGTCTACCATCAACAGCCTCAACAGAAAGGGGAGAAATGCATGGAATTAGAGGAATTTTGTGAAGTTCAGCAAATTCTAGCGACATAAAGTTACCAGCAGCACCTGAATCCAACAGAGCAGATGTGGAAAAGGATTTGCCGTTGACAAAAAACTCAATGGGGACGGTTACACTTGACTTTGAGTTTAGACAATTAAGAGTTAGACTCACCGCAGCATTATCTCTGTTAATGGGTCGATGAGGACAGTTCTGACGAAAGTGACCAGCTTCTCCACAATATAAGCACAGCCTTTGAGACCTTCGTCGCTCCTTTTCCTCCTCAGTGAGCCTGTAGGTGTAGCGTTAATTTGCATGGGTTCGCTGGAATCGGCAGTCATGTGACTGTAATACCGGGGCAAAGGAAGGTTGCGTGACGAGGTTGCTGAGCGACTGCCTGGGCGGCGCGAGCGCATCAGATTATCGATCTGGATGGCGAGTTGGACGAACTGGTTGAAATCCTTTCCCTCGTCGCGGCAGGCCAGTTCCGTCTGTAAATCGTGACTGAGACCCCGCCGAAAAATCACCTTTAAAGAGTTATCAGTCCAGTTAGTCTGAGCAGCTAACGTACGGAATTCAAGTGCATACTCAGCGGCAGAAGTCCGTCCCTGTGCAAGCTCCAGCAGAAGATCCTCCGCCCCCTTTCCTCCTTTAGAGTGTTCGAAAACTGCTTGGAAATCCCGAAGAAACTCGTCGTATGAACGAAATGCTGAGCCATCCGTTCTCCACACAGCTGTGATCCAGTCCAGAGCGCGGCCAGTCAGCAGAGAGGAAACAAAGGAAATTTTGCTGGCATCCGTTGAGTGAGGTGAGGGCTGTTGATTCAGAAACAGAGAGCATTGAAGAAGGAAGCCCCTGCATTTACCTGGGTTCCGTCAAACTTTTCAGGTAGCGCTAGACGAGGGCTTGCGGCGGTCTGCAGCACGGGTGCTGGTGCGAGAGACGGAGAGGCAGACGCTGACGAGGTATCCGCGGATGAGGTTTGGAGATTTTGCATAGCTGTTACCAGTTCCTCCGTTACTGAAGTTAGTCGCGTCAGCTGATGATGATGAGTGGCCAGTTGAGATGCTTGGGCGGTGAAAGCAGCGGCTAAAGCAGACATAGTTGCTGGATCTTCTTTTGGCGAAGTATTCTGTAATAAATCAGTGGGCAGAGGCAGATCCATATGCAACAAAATTTATTAACAGAAAAGTCAGGTAAAAGGTAACTCAGGATGATGATGATAGGTTGAGGCGTGCGTAGAATCAGGCTGGGGGTCGTGGGCTGGCAGCGAGCATTCAGTATCCAGGGACAGGCTTTGGTCGAGGCAGGTGGCAGAGAATCAGAATCCGGAACGGGCTGGAGGTCGTAGGGCAGGCTGCAGACAGATAGACAATGTAAGTTCAGCGTGGGTCAGAGATAACAGGTAGACTGAGTAGAAGGAGAAACGCTCGGACATGCACACGTAGAGAGGCAATACTTCGCAAAGCCTACATGGTGAATGGAGCAGATAAAGGCTTGGTAATGATCTCTGATACAGAACAGGTGAAAGGCAATCACTGCGCAAATGGAGCATACTAGAGGGAAGTATACACTGCGCTAGAACTCGGGAGAGGGCGCTCGTGATTGAGAGATGGAGGAATCCGGGAAACTGGAAGCCGTAACAGTAACATGTAATTTATTGCTGTGATGGCAAAGCTGATTTTTAGTAGCTTCAGTCTTCAGTGTCACATGATCTTACGAAAGTCTTTCTAATATGTGCTGGTTTGGTGCTCAAGAAATGTTTCTTATTAATTATTAGAATGCTGAAAAAAGTTGTGCTGCTATTTGTTTCAGGATTCTTTGATGAACAAAAGGTTTGAAATTGTATTTATAATTATAATGTCATTATATGTCACTTTTGATCAATTTAATAATTGCTGAATAAAATGATTATAACTATAAAAATCGTATTATATTCAAAAGTTATAATAATTATAACTCTAATAGAGAAGCACACAAATTCAGATATAGAGCATGTCTTGTAAAACATACTGATTTAAAGCATGACGAAGCAAACTAATATTTTACCACATAAAAAAACATTAATAAATCATGAAAAAGCAAAAATATATATTGAAAATAATAAATGGTGTTTTTGTTCCACACATGTCTAGTCTATTCGTTTTGCTGTAATAAGCCCTGGTGAGATCAGTGCATCATCTGCAGCTGCTGTGGTCTAATAGTGCTACTAAAAACAACGAGTGTGACCCTGTAAAGACTCTAAAAAAAGACAAAAGTGTAGCGCGGTTCGACCAAAGCAGTTTGACACATAATAACACAGACCCCATTTGTCCTTACCTGAGATAAAAGCAAGTGAAATAAACACTCCTGAAATCTCAAGAGTGATCTGACTGAGATTGTCCTAAGGTCACTAATGTATCAGGTTCTCATATCAGGAAACTAGGTGGGTAATAATATAACTTGTCAACATGTGAGATATTTATGAAAGATTGACAGATCTTTCCACTGAGGGCCTGGCTGCTGTCCAGTGTGGATGGATGAGCTGAGAGTCAAGGGTGAAATTTACCCCAGTAGTCATGGTGGCAGTGAAGATCAGTGGGGTTGGGCAGGTGATAAGTTGGGTTAACAGGTGTTTTTGCATGCCTTGGCTGGGCTGACTTATTAAAAATGTCCATTGACAGGTATCAATCAGTGGAGACCTTTGTGAAGGTTCTAGATGTATTAGATGTATGCATGCACACAATAGTGAATAAGATAATCTTTCCTGTCCAGGTTTAATGCAAGGCTACAAAACAACAGAGCATGCAGTAAACTGATTTAGCCTTCAGAAAAACTTGAAGGAAATGACCGCTATTTCCCAATGTGCCCAAGGCTGCAAGGCTGTGCCCAAGGCTGCATAATGCAATAATGGACAATCACACTATGAGGTAAAGTACAGAGAGCCCAAAAAGTATTTTAT
Organism: Ptychobarbus kaznakovi; assembly: GCA_027422405.1. Taxonomy (NCBI): domain Eukaryota; kingdom Metazoa; phylum Chordata; class Actinopteri; order Cypriniformes; family Cyprinidae; genus Ptychobarbus; species Ptychobarbus kaznakovi. Next base: position 10,225,731 of record CM049808.1, on the reverse strand, counting down.
AGCAATTTTGACATCATTTTTAGTATTTACATTGACACACACACATATTTATATAGATGTATGTATATAATTTTCTGTTTTCGTGGATGTACTGTGAAGTCAGTTCAGTTCACGTTATGCTTGAAACATTTAACCTCTTAAGACCCAAGAAAAAAGCTTTAGGACAATTTTAGTTTTTTTCATGTCTTTAAATTATTTAGAGCATTTAGAATAATAATAAAAAAATATATATTTAATTCATAAGTTATGCTATGTCCTCGTTAGGGGACATCGGGACTCAATTTCTTACCAAAAAAAAGGACATGAATGAACATGCATAGGCAAAAACAATTATTTTTTTTAAATCACCAATACATTTTTAGTGTAAGATTTTTTTTTACCAAAATTTGTATAAAGATGACTCTCAACTATGTTATAACAGAGTGATTTGATATACCTTTTTTCTTTCTGCAAAATGTGTGTAAAATGTTTTCTCATTATATAAAATGTATCTATAAACTAAATCTAATTTGAATATTAATGTGTTTTTGGGGCATTTTCATAATAATATATAATATTTCATGTAATATTGAAATATAATATATTTCGTTATACATTTTTTATGTCTCCCAAAATCCATAATAAACATGCTTTTAGGTTTCATGTATGAAATATATGTTTCGTAACAGAAAATCATATTTTGATTTGAAACCTCATAACATTTTCCTGATATGTTGATTTATGACACACAGTTAAAAAATGTTATTTAAATGATAATTACAAAATATTATATTTCCATAAAATTGTCACTAAATAAATTTCAGACATTTTTGAAGACCAATCAGAGGGAGTGGTCATGGTGAAACATCCAATCATTTGGTATCTCTGAAAAGCCCTGAATGTGCTCTGTACAGGACATCCAGACTTAAAACTGTGGCATGTATAGTCTCTGATAAATTCACTAAAATATAATGTCCTCATATGAGGTCCTTAAGAGGTTAATGCAAAAGCATGCCTTTTAAAATGTTACAAATGTTAAATTACTGTTTGCTGCAACTGATTGTGCAATATAACATTGTACAGGTCAGACCCACTAAAGTACGAATTTGTTAGACATTAAATGGAGAGCTTTAATCTCTTTTAAAGGGAACAGCTTAAAATGAATATATTGATTTTACATGATCGATCAAATCCCTAATCCTCTGACATCTTTATCTTTTGCCTTTAATAAAAAAAAAACATATCTTCAAGTTTCACTGCCATTTTATTTTAAGGTATAATCATCACCATTATAGTTGTAATAATCAATACTAGATATTCCTGCTTGTGGTTAATTCACAGCTTCTGCTCGATGCTGTGAAGTATTGCTGACATCCCTGCTTTAAATATCTACACTGCTGTGGTGCAATAAAAACTCTGGCTGCAGTGCTAGAGGGCTTGTTAGACATCCCAAAATGCAGTGCAGTGTGCCCTGGTTCTGTCTGTGACACACAAAGAAAGAGAGAGTCAGGTTCAGCACAGATGCTGTGTGATTCACACCACTGAGAGATATAAGCTTTATAGGGAGGTTCACCCAAAAATGACAATTCTGTCATCATTTAATCACCTTCATATTGTTCCAGGGAACATAAAAGACGATATGTTGATGAATGTTGAAGCAGCTCTTTTCTATACAGTGAGTGAATGGAGACTAAGTATATATTTACCACTTAATATTATGGAGAAGTGTGGCTTGGGCATTCAGATAACCTTTGTATTCCACTTAGGAAAGAGATTTGCAACAACATGAGAGTGCATAAATGATGACAGTATTTTCATTTTAGGCTGAACTATCTCTTTAAGAACAGATACTATGGTCACCACATTATTTGAAAAGAGTGCCCTATCAGTTTTTAAAAGCAGCTGCCATGGCTTTAAACCCAAGCCATTGTTTATTTAAATAGAGAAGACTTGCTAGGTTCATGTGTTTATTGTGGCTTTACTATATCTCTTTGCTCAAGGGTAGCTTTAAAGGTACTTTCTCCTGCAGATATGTAATTTATTCTGAAATATAATTCATTCATCTTAGTCAGAATAGTCCTCTTTAAGTCTGGTTTGGACTTCTGACCCTAAAGTCCACTACTGTTACATTTATTAAAGTTAAATATATTAGCATTATCATTACATCCAATTAGAGTGCAAAATATGCTTATAATAGAAACTTGACCTAGAGTGACTGTGATAATTTTTGCTAAATAAGTGCGTCTAGTCACCCCATGGTTCTTGGTCAAGCGAGATAAGAAAATTATTTGAAACTGTCATGTGAATTCCTTCCCCTGGTTCTAAAGTGTTGACCTTTATATATAATTAAACTATAGACCTGTCGATTATGTCAAACATGTTACTCTTTAGGAGATCACCCAGTCCTGTTTGAGTCTAAGTTTAGCGTGAACTTAGACAACCTCTTTCTGGTACATGCCAATCCCCATGAATTCCAGTCTCATGTGGTGCTATGGCTGTATGTAAACACGTGCGGGCCTCATGTTGGAAACCTATTGCACATTGTGGTCTTTCTATATAGGGCCTATCCCATTTTCCCACCAGCATGTATATCTGTTGCGGTACTGTATGTGCATATATGATGTGTATGATTGATTGTTAAATGGATTGTGTGGATACTTATAAAACAGATATATCTTAATGACTTTAATAATTTCTGTGTACTAAAACAGCCATGCCTAGTTAATACTCTCTTCCCTACTCTTGTCAAAAAAGAACACTAGCGTACTTAAAAAAGAGTACTTACTTGTCATTATACTTATTGTACAATGTAAATACTTAATTACTTTTGGACCATTTAAGTGGGACTTAAGTTCATTGTTATATGTAATTTCATAATTATTTATATTTTCTTTGAAATATGGTTAAAGCGTAATCCAAACGTACAGACAAGCATTTGTGGTAAACTAAAATATACTTTATTGTAATTTCTGTTGACACATGTAGAATACGTGATATATTTAAATGTTTGTTGTAATTACACATTTGTAATAATATTAGCAATACTATTAGAATATTTAAATATATTAACTTTAAATATAACAAATCACACAAATAACTCTCTACAGTGTCAAATAACTCTCTACAGTTCAAATTGTCATTAAATATAATACATGTGTTTTAGTATATTAGTCAAAAGCATGACAAAAGAGGTAACACTTTAGAATAGGGAACACTTATTAATTATTAACTACGACTTTTCCTCAAATTAATAGTTAGTAAGGTAGTTGTTAGTTTTAGGTATTGGGTAGGATTAAAGATGTAGAATAAGGCATTAATAATAATTACTTATTTATTATTGCTTAATTATTACTAATACATGGCTAATATTCTATTAATATGCATGCTAATTAGCAACTAGTTAAGAGACCCTAAAATAAAGTGTTACCACAAAAGATTATTAAAACAGATTTGAAAATGTACTTTGAAGTAAAACCTTTAACTTAATTTGAAATTGAAAAAGTTAAGAAAAATTGTCATGAAAGTGTACTCTCTTTAAGTACACTTAAGTGGTCTTTTATTTAATTTATATCATATTATGTGCAAGTACAGTTGTTTTTACATAGTTATGATTTAAAGTACACTACACATGCACATTCAGTAAAATTTTGCAAACTTCTTTTTCACAAGGTTCGCGTTAGAGGAGCACGTGCTTCGAAAGCATCAGCCATGGTTCCACACCATAATAGATGCATTTGAAAAGAAATTCATGCATGAATTGCGAATTGCATTCCTTCAAAGCAGTCCTCACAAAACATCTTTGTCATTTGCCTGTGGCAAGGTGGAGATTTTGAACACATTTCCTGTGAGATAATATTAAATTTGTCCAAAAGCTTGACATGGTAAAATCAACAGGACTGAAAAATGCACACAGCTGAAAGTTTATAAATGCATTATTGTTACTCATATTTGCTCAGTGATTGTAACATTTCTAGTGTATATCAAATATAGTAAACTTAGGGTTGAGGTTTTGAGAGGTTAGTGTCAAGTTAAAGCACATTCAGACATTAAGACTCTAAGCGCTGGAACAGAGCCATTTGATCAGTTTGCGTTCTTATCGTGTGTCTCATGCTTTAGAAACAATGACTCCCAAAGCATAGCTCTCACGGTATGATAATAACCTGAAAACTAGGTTAATACTGCATGTTAAACTATGATTATACTGAGGCAGAGGGACATTGCCTCTATCTATTAATTAAGAATAAACCTCACTCAGTGATTATTTCACTTTCTCTAGTTCTATAAAACATTTTAATCTTATGTACCGAGTCTTGTAAACAAACCGATTTGTCAGGAGGAATCTTGTGTTGTCATCCCTCATTCATCAGCTCTTTTGAGCTCAGTGCTACAGTCAGAATCAATCATGTACTGGTGCTTGATGAAGCAGCACATTCTAGCCATGCCAGTGCCGCAGGCACTGAGGTGACGCTGTCTCCAAACCAAACCCTCCCAAAAATAGGGTGCTTTGTGACTCCTTATACAACTCCTTATACAAGGAGTTAGCTCCAAAATTATGCGATTCAATTTCTGTAATCTGAGTAAAAACTATAAATAAAACTGAAATACAAATAATTGTAATTGTGCAAATGCATTATTAAAGTTGTAATTTATTAAGTTTATTAGTTTTGCCAACTCTGCATCAAACTGTGTTGTATACAAGTACAAGTCCGAGTTCAAAGTTATAATTATGAGGATATAAATTATTTTAACAAGTCATAATCTCTTAATTACAATAAATCTGCCATGAACGCACCTTTAGGTACTGTATAAACTGCCCAACACAGCCAAATAACCAATGACATGAGTTTGGGGGCAGAATTTGTCGTACCAATGGGAGAGTTCAGGAAATATTTTCAGTCTTTTTTCGCTTTAAAATGACGCAAATCATGAATTAAGTTTATGAAAAATGACACTCTTAATTTCTGGATGTGCCTGATGGGTGAAAAAGTGTGTTCACAAATTAGTATGTTGTTTTTAATTTATTAATATTATCAGTAAATTACAGCAACAATGTGCCATTTTTATTAGCAAAATCATGCACAGCTTTAAGTAAGAAACATACAGAACAATTAATACAATGCATGCATACTTAATCTTCATTCTGATGTTTGCAATGTAACATTCCTCATTTGTTTATATCTCAGAAGGTCTGGTATAGTGAGTGCTAGTCATTGGGCTAAAATATTTCGCCCTGGAAAAAAATACCCTGACCTTTTAGGTGGGCTTGACACCTCGGAACACACAGGACAAGCGTGATCAGGCAAATCATCCAGATGTCAAAACATGGTATGTGTCACATGTGATATGGGTCTGCATTTCAACACCATCCCTGTGCTATATGCAGGAGGTAGAAGAGAGTTTGCCTTGGGCCCAGTTCACAATAAGCAAGCTTTTATGTTGTTTTGGTCAGGTCCTGCTATCTCATGCTAGCCCCTGGCTAGGTCATAGTGCCCTTGATTTGCTTGAGAAAACAAAAGGACATTGTAGAGCTCTCTTTGTGGAGTATGTTTTTAGACAGGTTTCAGTTATCACATGTTTAGGTCAGTTTACAAGCACTGTATGCCCTGCCATCATCAGGTGTTTTTCTTTGACATGGCTTTGTGTTGCCCTGTGTGTAAAATACTAGGGTGATGGAGAGATTTTTTTACCTTAAAGCAAGGATTTTGGAAGCCTCTGTGGAGCGTGACACTAATAAGACAAGAATTCAGGAAAGACTTTCACCGCTGAACTTTTCAATTTCCGTCTCATCTCCAAAAGATTACGGTGGCGGGCCTTTTTCAAGATCTTCAAATGTTTGTTTTCGTGAAGGAATGATGTGTTTTCTATTAAGGCCATGCTGTTATTGTTACGAACTCTGGTCGCATGCTGGAGTAACCTCAGTGTAAAGTAGAAAATAATATTACATTTAAACACAAGATTCCAGTATAAAACCGCCCAGAGCATTTCATTCTGTCGGATTGTCCAAGCCCAATTTCATGCAGGTTTCTCGAGATCTTTCAAAAGCAAGTAATACAGGTTAGGTTTCAGGGATTTGTTCTTCTCATTGCTCTCTAATTGTACCGCCATAGTTTGGTTGCACAGTATTTTGTGGTATAAGATCAACCCTGAGGGGTCTTGACTGCATATACAGATATATACCGATTTAAATTAAATCTCAACCACATACAAGATCAAAGAGCGCATACGGTCAAAAAGTGCAGTGTCTTAGATGCATATAAAAATGCACACACAAGAGTATTAAGGTATTGGGTTTTGTTTTGTTTTCCAGTTAAATGTAAAATCACTTGAGGAACAATGTGAAACACAATTAAGAATATAAATCAGCCTGCCAATGTTCTTTATTTAATCAGTGATGATCCAGGGTTCAGAAAAGTTTAAATCAATTAAATCAACATTCACTGTCGGTATCTATTTCTTGCATTTTAGAATTGCAAAAGGTGAATCTGCTCTTGTGAAATCAAGAGATCATCTGCTCTGCTGTGTAGAAAGAGATTGAACATAACACATGACAGTGGGTCGGGCCTCTAAAGTATCTCCCTAGTTTATCTCCCTTTATGCTCTGACCACAGACAAAACACTATATTACCATATATATGGTGTTTTGTCAACTTTTAATAGCTACCATATATTGAAAGTTGTTTTCAGACAATATACCTTTGAAGTAAATGTATTTTCCTCACACCACTGGCAAATAAATAAATATATTTTTTATTTAAGCATAAACCTTACTATATTTGTTACATTTATGCTTAAAACAAGAAGAAAAAAGCAAATGTGGCAAGAAAAATCAATTGTTCTTTACTCTACAGTAACCTTTCATGATTACAGATTAAGTTATTGTCCATACCACTTAATACTGATAAATGCTTCACTGCATTTGCTAAAACATCTAAACCAATTTTGGAATTAAATATATTATTTTTAAAGCTCATTAGCATGAAAAATAAATTTGTTTATTTGGTTTTACATTTTTTTTGAGAAAGAATTCCAGCTAATGTGCTGTATGTGTGAAATGTGTGAATGTGAATGTAGAAATGTCTGACTCGCTGTGAAATCAGCAGCACTGTATTCCAGCAGACATGTCTGTTCATGCCTGTCATCTCTGTAAAATTCAAGCACATTAAAAGTTATGGCATATGCCACTGTGGTCAGCACCTCCCTTTCTTCACTCTAATCATCATTACATAACTACAAAATGTATTAAAGTTTATTAGTTTTTCTCTATTTTTTTCAGATTTATGGCTAAATACACCAATGTTTTAGAGCACGCGCTGACCATAACAATTCTGAAATGTGTGATTATGCATTTGGCAGTCATGCTGTAATGTTTGAACTAGAAATATAATAAAGTACAAAAGTTGGTAAATAAATTTTACATTGTCCTTGTTACACATGAAACAAAATTATGCATGTTATATGTTTTTTTAAAGTTTAAAAATACCACTTGTCTCACACATCATCTTCAATCTTAACTTGTGCAATGTATATTATTAGATAACGGAGGTAATAGTCTTCACACACAAAATAAATTTTGCTTTTGGATGTGTGTCACATCTCAGCCTCCACTATTGGGTAAACCCTATTGAAAATGTTTCAACACTTGTACCAACTGAGCTCCATAGAAGACACAACCAAATCGAGGACATGCGTGTCACCTCCCAACCTCTAATTGTTTTGGTTTGTATATATAGAGTCCTGCATTTATTGAAAATATTTCTGTTTGTTTAAATGACATACTGTAGTATATCGTGAAAGATTTTGGACTTTTAGTTCAGTTGCCGGCATGTCAAGACTAGAGGTATGAGCTTAGGAACTAAAAATAGATATGATCTACAGGGAGCAACGGTTTCCAGCTCTCCCTATGGAAACACTTACCCAGCAGGCCAATCAGTGATACACGTATGCATGGGATTTCAAGTGCTGAGTAAAACTGGGCTCAGTGTCCTCAACTGGGCTTGTAAGCCTGATCTTGACCCTTGAAGTCATACAGGGGAGTGGAAAATTCTGGAGCGCTTCCAAAAGGTTATATGTTACCTAATGTTGATGAAGTTCAGTGCAACACTTAAGACTAGAAAATGCAATATTACTCAAGATTCAACCAATAAATGCCTATTTCGCCTATTGCCTATTTGGTGCTAAATGTACCCATTTCCTCTCATTAATGGATTTTACTAGTAACCATAGAGGAAAAAAATATATAAAATTACCAAAATAATTTAGTTTCATTGCGTTTGCAATTATGCTTCAGTGCTTTTGCTTACTAAATGTTTGCGTTGCCTTGAGAAACTTGTTTGCTTGCAAAACTTTAGCTTTCTCTCGCAAAAGCTTTGCATTTGCCAAATAAATTGTCTTCACTCTCAAAAGCATTCATCTAATTTTTATCCATCTCATATTATTTCCATCACCAGTTTTGCATCATTAATTTTTTTTTGCACAAAATGTTTGTTTGTAAAGGTTTAGGGGAGCACAAAACTTTTTAGAGTGAACGCAGAAGTGATGAAATCTCATTTATTCAATCTCATTTCATATTATTCTCAGTCACCATGTAACATTAGCATCTCTGTAGGCTAATGAACTCACCAAAAGTAGACAAATATCTATTGTGCATTGCTGATGCCCCCCCCCCCCCAAAAAAAATACTGTCTGTAATGATAATTTTTATGCATTCAGTGAAGAAAAATAGACTTGTTTACTTCAAAATTATTTGTGGTAGACAGCATGATGAAAAGCTGGAATTTTAATCAGCCACTTGTTTGCCAGTGTGTCTTGTTTAATTAGAGAGTCACAATGCTGTTGGTTTTGCAGGCATACCGAAAGCTTGCAACAATAAGTTTAAGAGAGACTAACATACATTATTTGAATTGTCATTGTACATATAAACCAAACATGCGTGGTAATAAAGAGGCTCAGCTACATATATGTGCTAATGTAATCTCACTATCACTAAACCGTCTGACTGGTCTATAGTGCTCTGCAAAATTGCCAGGGACCAAAACACCATAATAAGGTATCAACAAAGACTAGAATGATATGACTAGTGGATATAATGTGAAGGGCGAATCAGAATGTGATCCATACTAAGCCATATAGTTACTGCACCGTCAATCATCTGATTAGTGCCTTTTGTGTAAAAGTCATTACAAACAATATGGCGGCTGCAGTGAATTTTTTTAAACAACTTGTGACTTCATGCAATTGTGATCCCTACAGTAAAGTTAATTTATTTAGCAGTTGCTTTTATCCAAAGCAAATTACAGCAGACTTATTATGAGGATAATCCTGCTCAAGTGTTCATGTCGCGGTACTTATGGGAATTTAACCGTAACTTTCTGGTTATTAGCCCTGTGCTTTAACCACCACACCACAATACCCTGTTAAAATGTTAATAATCTATACCCCCTATTTGTGTACATTATTAGAGAACTATTATTGTTCCATCTTTTGACAAATGTTTGATGATTTTGCATCAGATTCAGCTGCTCTGGTTTAATGGCTGGAGACCGGTTTGCTCTGATGTTTCTAATGGAAGAAGCCTGTAATGCAGCACAGCGCCAGCCCTTTTTCCACAAAGACTACCTCTCTCTAATGTTCTTTTCCTTGTAACACACGATTTTAATTACTGCATCACCTTCATTAGCTACTCTGAACACAATACTATGATTGTGGAATAATGCTTTGCTGCTTGTTTGCAATTTGGTTCAATCCAGTTTTAGAATCATAACCCTTTAGGATTGAGACTTCACATTATATTGAAGTACAATATGATTATAAAGCTCTGCAACTTTTTTGGATTCCAAGAATGATAATAGAATTGACAAGTATACTTATCAGAGTGCATATACATCCTAACATCACATACTTTGCTTAAATATTTGCTAGAGATGATGCATGTGGAAGATTTTGCACATTTCCAATTTAAAGTATTTGTAATGCATTTTTTTGTATTAATTATATTTTCTGGATTACAATTTAGATGAAATGTTGAAACAGTATCTTATTATTTATTTTATCCCTCTTTTGCATTAATGACAGCAGCACCAAAGCTGCGCTCCACAAGTTTGTGTAAAACCTGATGATTATTTTCTCCAGCATGACTTGAGAATGATCCAGAAAGCTTCAGTGGAAGAACATCTGACTGTCTGTACGAAGAGTCACATAATCAATATCACAAATTCACTTATTTGATAAGTTATTAAGAAATGTCTATTTGGTATATCATCATGCAGGATAAGGACAAACGCAAACTGAGGGACTGAACACTAATAGCAAAACTGAACGGACTAAACATTCGGCTAAACATACAGAATGTTCTGACCAAATTTTCCCACAAAAATACATCACTAACTTATAAAACATCTGGTAAATGATTGTCAATTGGAGGCTAAAAATGTGTTTATTTCCAGCTGTAGCTATGGGAGTAAATATTTGTCAGCAATCTTAACAGCACTCATTCAGTTATTAGAAATACACTCTTCGTTCATTTAAACATTTATGCTTATTGGTCGTCTGCACATTAGACACATTTTTATCTCTTAACAGGTATTTATTCTTCTCATTCAAGAATTATAGACTCTAAAAGGTCATAAACATGTAGATACACTCCAAATCAAAACATTCATTTTCATTAATTAGTATATAACAGAGGCCTGGTGTCATCTCATGGTGCACTCTGATATTGAAGTCATGTTATTAATGAGAAGCAGTTAAAGTAAAACATGACATATTCATAATAAAACACAAGTCCACTCATCATAGAAACATTAGGTTTTATTTCTAACAGGAACACAGGGTATAGTACGAGATTCTTTCAAACAAACATCTTTCTTTGCAGTAGAAAAATATGTAGGCATACACTGTGGCTTGTGTAGGCCCCCTTTTTACATTCAACCTACGTGATCCCTCTCCGCAATTACAGCAGCACACGGTTCATCACAGTCCATAATCACCTTTGTTCAAGGCCTCAACCTGTTTTTCTATTGTAGCGGAAGAGGAAAAACAACAACAACAATCTCATTCAATATTATCACTCTCCTTTGCCACTCTTCCTGACTTACTACGACCTTCATAATTTTACTTGATCTTCTATCCTCCAAATAACACTGGAGAGTTTCCACACACCATGGGTCATAAATCACAATGCAGCACACACAGCCACGCACAATACCATAGCAGCAAAAATGTTGTAGGAAACAAATTGTTGTAGGAAAGTGCAGCCTTAAAAAAGTAGAACAGACGAAGGAAAAATCGGAAGTGCAACAGCAGGGATTTAGCACTTAATGGGCATTATTTTCTCTCATGGACTCCCTTATAATGCGTCACGCTTAGTGCATTCACTAGAAAGTGACAGATAAACTGGGACTATCAAATGAGATGCACAAACTTCAATATGAAGCAATCTCATATTGTACCAGATTATTCCATAATCAGAAAATTACACACATTTATGCACTGCTGTTAAACGGACAATTAACTCAAAATCTAAAATTCTGTCATCTTTTAATCACCCTCATGTGGTACATGAACAAATGTTTTCTTCAGTGGAACACTGAAGAACATAATTTGAAGAACTTTTTATCCATACATTGAAAGTCAGTGGGGTCCATAACAACATTTACTTTCATTATACCCCCCCCCCCCCAAAAAAAAAACTACACTGATACATTATATTAAAAATCTTCTATTGTGTTCAAATAAAGGAAATGCACATGTTTGGAGGTTAAATAAATGACAGAACTTCAATTTTTGGTTGAACTATACCTTTAAAGATGACTTAAATTATTAACGTCCAGTCACATTTCAAAAGCAGGATTCCCAAAATTCAGTGACTTTAGATTATTACCCTTCAAGGTAACAAAATAGTATTTTGTAGAATCTATTTCAGAGCAAATTCTAGTTGTTCAATTCATACAAGGACATTTGGAAAGATATCCTAAACAATACCATTGTATAACAGTTAATCACAGAATAACACATAGGAAGGTGTCTATGTTATGAAAATGATTGGTTTACCCCATGTCAGATCTACAAAATAGTGTAGGTAGTGTGCTAGAAAATTAGAAAATTACATAAACCAACATTTTCATTCTGAGTAACTGCCATATGGTTAACATGGTTAGTCTCAAAGTTGCATAGAGCCCAAACTTCTAATTTTAAACTAAATGTGTATCTCAGAATCATACACCAACATTGCATTAATTTGGACAACATGAAAGATGGCCACACATGGCCAAAAGGGTTTTCTTTTGAGGATATCATTGCTAATTTCTACTCTTCAGACTTTTCAAAAGTCAATTCTGAAACCATTTGCATTTGTCCTTGTTACAACATGTACTTCAAGTTCATCGGGGGTACTGTCACCAGTAGGGGGTGTTGTTTTCAATATGACCCCAACTCTGCCACTCGGGAAAGAATCCACTAGATGTTCTCGGGCTCCCAAATTGATCAAATTCCATCTCTGGCCGTTTGCCTTGATTCTTGAAATCTGTTGCCGTCTTTTGGGTTACACTGGTCTGGCTGGGGTCGTTCTCTGCATGTACCAGCTTGTAATTTTTCCCGTCGCTATTGTCCCAGTATGTGGTATCATGAGTTCTGTAGGATATGCAGAACTCCACCTGCTCATGTGGGGGCACAAAACTTGGAAGATCGATGGAAAACGAGAAAGTGTCAACGTCCTCGCAACCATAAACATTATTCATGTATGTACAAGGAATATCAGCGTAGCTTTTCCAGGAATCAAATGTTATTCGCACATGGACCATTTTCTCAAAGCTTCCGTTGCACACTTTGACTGTGCCAGTGAGCGATCTCTCTTGAATTATACAGTTTTCCAAGCATACCAGGCTCTTTTTAATACGGTTCCGGAAATCCAAATAGTCTGCAGCAGGCTGAGGGAAATCCAAAATCAAATTCTTCTCCTTCTCTGCTTTCAGGCCCACAATGGCGTCCTCCAGGTCTGATAATTCGAACTGCAGGTCTAACATGGGGTCTTCCTCGAATTCCTTAAATACATGGACTGCTGTTAGAGACATGCCTTTGGAGTCAGCAAAAACCACTTTCTTTTTGTTTTTGGTCTCGGGACTCTTCCATCCTATGTTATCAGTGTCCACGTCTGTCTTGGTGCTGATGCAGGATCTCAGAGGTTTGTACTGATTGACTAGGCTCCTGGATTTGCAGTTCTCATATGAACTGAGGAAACTGCGAAGAGGCGGCGAATGTGCCAGACAAATTCTCATTGCCACATCCACAGGCATAATTGGACTTGGCATCGGCCTGGGGTTCAGTATCTGCAGAACCCTGTCATGAAGACAATAATGAAGAACACTACAGTGACCAATTAAGCAGGAGATGTGAAAGACTTGATGGTTTAGGCTTTTCAAATTAGAATAATTATCAGTTTTTATAAGGAATATTCATACTTCCATATTATACTTATTATTCAATATAATATTTGTACTTTAATACATTACAAAATTAAGGCCTGGGATAAATCCAAAAGCAACACATTATAAAATATAAATTTATAAAATATATATTCCAGTCTTTTTAGCACTAATACTCATCTCATTAGATACTACTTTACTACTGTAAAAAAAACTATATTTTTTTGTATAACTACTTTTAAAATGTTACCTATAAAGTAGGCAGTCTGTATATACAATGACTGGCTGGTCATTACATATATACAGTATGACAAGTAAAACATTTATTGTAACTAGTGAGATAAGCAATATTACTAATAACAGCATAGCAGTGTCTCAAAAATAGAAACTATTTTCTAATACAAAAATAACAGTAAAGCTTTAACAGACTAGTAACTAGAGAATACAAGTACTTCAATGAATAGTTTACAGTAAAACTGGAATATGTACAACAGCTAAATCTAAACCACAGACCCCTATATAATTCATTGACAAAAAAATAGCAAAAACAATGGAACTAAATGTCAACCAATTGTCGCAGTTGGACTAATTACCAGCTATTAAAAATGCATCACAAATAACATAAAAGACAGGCTAATATAAGTTAAAAAAGCTTGAAATTCCCAATGTTCAAATAATACTTCCAACAAGCCAGTATTGTTTTAAATAGAATATAAATCATTAGTCATATCCAAAGGTCATCTTTACACTTTTCCAGCACGCAGTGAGCAGTGACAAACCCACTCGATGCAGTGAATGACGCACTCTGTATTCTTACCTGGTGCAATTCATTGAAACCCGTGGTTTGTTTCCAAAACGGCAGACCTCTGTTATAGTTTGAACAAGTACAGTTTTTCCTACTTGCTTTTAAACTTAATTTAACAACGTGCCGATTATCATAACTAAAAACCCACTGCCGAACCGTCGTTTGTAGCGGCACGCCCCCTTCGCGGTCCAGCTGTACTGCAAAAGCCAAGAGCGCTCAGCCGCTACAACAAGCCTCTGCGCGCATTGGTTCACAGTAACCCATTCTGACAGCCAATGGGAGAGCAGGAAAGCGAGGCGCTCGTGCAATCAACACGCAGGAAAGAATCATTCGGGCCCCGCGTGCACCGAAGATCGGCACAGCAGTGGACCGAGAGAGAGAGGCGGGGGGAAAGCGGAGTAGCTCCAGAGTGCACCCTGGACGATGGGGCGGGGCGAAAGCGAGATGGAAAAGCGTCAACCAAAATTAGATAGCCTGTAGACATCTGACGAAGCTGTGACGAGTAATTTCTATTTAAAAGTCATTTATTTTATGTATTATTTTTCTTTATTAATAATACAGAGGCTTGTTGGCCGTTTCACTGTAACTATTCACATATAATGAGATTGTTAGTTTGTTTCACATGTTGGCTAAGGTTACGTTTGGTTCAAAAATAAAACTGGTTCTTGAGTTGTGGTGTTCTGTCGATTTGTCCTACCCTGTCAGATTTTGCTACCGCCCATTAAAACAGTGGGTAGTACAATTCGACAACGAAAAATGCTACCTGTTAAATTATCTTTTATTAATGTGTAACGTTACACTTATATTCGCGGTTGTGGATAGAAGGGATACAGCTAGTACCGGAAACCAAAAATATATATTTTTTCTACCTATTAGATTGTGTTTTATTAACGTCTGCACCTACCCCAACCCTAATCCTACCCTTACAGTAATGCAGATAAATTAAATATTGTTGTTCAGCAAGAGAAAAAGGATGCAATATTGATGCGCGCATGCGCAGTAAGCCGAGGTAGGGAAATCTGACAGGTAGGACACTGGGCATTTCGTAATAGTAAAAATAGGCTTAGTTCATGGAGAAGCAGGTTTGAAACCGGCCTCTGCCATGCCCCATTTTCCCTTGCTCGGCTTTCATTTAGGTCCTATAAACAATAGGCCTAGCTATACAGGTAGACATCTTCATAAATGTGACACTGGACCAAACCAGTCATAAGGGTCATTTAAATTATTTTTTAGATTCATACATCATCTGAAAGCTGAATAAATAAGCTTTCCATTGATGTATGGCTTGGGATAGGGCAATATTTGGCCGAGATACAACTATTTGAAAATCTGAAGTCTGAAGATAAAAAAAAATATTGAGAAAATTGCCTTTAAAGTTGTACAAATTAAGTTCTTAGCAATGCATGTAACTTATCAGAAGGTAAGGTTTGGAAATTAACAAAAATATCTTCACGGAACATGTTTTTGGGCATAAAAGGAAAATTGATCATTTTGACCCATACAGTGTATTTTTGGCTATTGCTATACCTGTGCTACTAATGACTGGTTTTGTGGTCCAGGGTCACAAATAGAAAAAAAGATCAGGCCTTGAAAATTGGGAAAAAAATTCTGGATTTTTCTTATAGCCTAGTGAATTCAACGTTTTCTATATATTTGTGTTTGAAATTACTCCTTGTAAATGTAATAACTTTTTTGAATTATTAAATAATAACAATAATAAAACATTTCCATCACGAATATCTGGAAAGCATGGAAGATCATTGGTAAAAAGGAGTGGGAACATTGTTCATGCGTGCAAGATCGCATCACACCAATTGCAAGCTGTCATTTGTGGGTGTTAAACATTTATGAAGCTGTCATGCTCTATTGGTGTTAGAAGGTCCAAATGCTGCATGTTGCAATGACTGCAGCCCATCGAGTAATGTGACCTACATTAGCAAGATCCATATTGCAACATTTTACAAAATGTATAATGTATTTGATCATCACAAAATTCATAGTACAATATTTCAACCATATCTCATGATAATTCATGCTAACTTCTAAAGCCACTCCAAAACTTGAAAATAAACACATACCTGTATATTAATATGGTTTTAAAAGACAATTCATACATCTGTTGGATATATTTATACATAGTGAATATTTTTTGTTATAGATACATGTATATACTTTGAATAAGTTCAGGAGCCAGAAAAGACAAAGCATAGTAATATAAAAAGATTTAAAATGTATTGTCTAATACAAATTCTCTAATAAAATGACATTAGAAGCAGCACCCATTTAAGCAACAAATATATTACGATACATTTGGGAAATACTTCAAATTTGGGTGTTTTGTCAACATATTCAAAATAATTTATTTTTACCTTTTAATAAGGTCTTCTATTCCTTTTGAGATGTCTGAGTTCGTTTTGCTGAAGTCTAATCTAAACACTTTAGTCTGTATCTCAAGAGTGGAAACTTCAAGCAACTGTTGGTCCATTAACCTCACTTGCAAAACAGGAAGCGTACAAGAGAGCCTGCACAATCAATGTAGCTACAGCAGGCCATCAGCATAATGATAAAAAAATACACTAATCAAATCACATTCTGTTTACACTAATGACGATGGTCCATGATGATGATCAGTGAGAATTAATTTACCTCTAGTATCAAGCAAAGCGCTTGGTTTTCTTTTACCCAGGTGTTTTGCAAAATTTAAATGCTAGTGCAATTGCAGTTTGTTAAAGTATGCAGTTTAGTATAAGCAGTACATATTTACAACATTTGGTGTTTTATTCAACATTTTGAGTATTGGATTCACTTCTAGGATTATTGTTTTCACAGTGAGTGCGGTTGATTATGGATGATTTCCTGAGGTCGGTTAAACAATACAGGGTGTGTTTGCTTGATATCAGCAGTCATGCAAACATGTATTAAGGTAAAAAGAGAGCATGACAAGATAGGACTTGCAAGGATTTCTTTATTTGTCTGTGTGACTTTTTCCATCTTAAAAAAGTTAGCTTGCATTAATTGGACTGTGCACAAATATGATTGTTGTTGAGTATGAGACACAACTGAGTTACGGTCTTAGGTTTTTACGTGTCACTTCCTCAGTGACCTGAAGTAGACCTGACTTTGACCAGCGGAAATGTGGGCAGTTTTGCTTAGTCTGGCAATATTTACAGAGCTATTGCAAGAATATCAGTATTTAGAGAACCATCCAGTGAAATCAGATGAGAATGTGCTGCAGTACATGAGCCCAAAAGTATTTGGTATTTTATGTGCTTATAAATGTTGGTTTCATATGATCTTGCTGACGTCAGTTCTGATAGAACAAGCCCTCTTATTCATGGACAGAAGATACTTTGGTATCTTTGAAAAAATTAAACTTATTAAATGGCAATAAATCAATAATAATAATAATAGCATTTTTTGTGTATTTAAAATTGTCAATTTTAACCACATGATGCTCTGCTTGTTTTGTTTTAAGAGGTTTAAATATAGAACTAAAAAGCCTGTTACTACCATCTGCTGCTGGATGGCTGAATTACCAGTCACTGAAAATTCAACAAGAGCACAAGATGATGTAATGCTCAAGGTTTGTTGGCTAAAACATTCAAAGCAATATTTATATTTCATATTTTTATGTTCTCTAATAAAAAAATAATTTGAAAGAACGAGATACAGTTTGACATTTTTATTATAATAATTACATTCAAAAATATTCCATGTATTCTAAAAGGGCACACATTCATAACATTTTGAACTATATGGCCATAAAGATGTTAACATGCTTTATGCTCTTTGACTATAATGTAGAATTTGTCTAATAAACTACACAGAGAGAGACATCATACAGTCATCGGTTTGATACAAAAACGTTGACAATTACAACTAAATTATGACAGGCTGTGACCAAATACGAAATTTTATTTTACACAAGTATAAACACTGAAATTGTTTGCAAATATACAGTATGATATTTTACATCATTCCCATTTACATTTGACTAAATATTCACAGCCAGCACAAGTTGAAGATAACAAAACAAAAGACGTTCACACTAGATTGTTTTCCTGGCAGAAACCAGCTTTGACACAGTGAGTAAACCTGAGTCAGAGTTGTCCTCTAATTCAAGTGGTCCTGTCCTCATTTGATGTTTATTTGTGCAGCAAACTCAACAGAAATAAGGACTACCATTTTTTTCCAATAGAAAACGAATTATTTCAGCAATTAGTGATACATTTCTTGTCAATGCTACTTCCATGCAAAATCTTATGAACAGAAATATTCACCACTATTGCATTACAACAGACCCCAGTTTCAACAATTCAGACGGCACTTGTATTTTGCTTTGTATTACTTCAGTTGAACAGGATGAAACAGAAACTGGCAGACAGCAGGCTCGGAGAGAGGCAGAGAGGTCTATGTTTTCATTACACTATATGTGAGTGTTTGAATTTATGGAAGGAGGGAGGATCAAGATCGGATCCAGCTGACAGGCACCCACTGCGGCTCCCTTTCGAGTCGTTCCAGAATATTCCTCAGCTCTACACAGGCACTGGCAGAGTCCTCCTTTACCAGGACCCTGTCCACTAGGTGGCCATATTGCTGGTCCATCTGCTCGGCTGACTGCCTCATGTGCTGCAGGTCTTCATCCTTTTCACAAGAAGATAGAGAAAGAGAAATAGAAATAGAGAGTTTTGTTCACGGTGTACTGTGTACCATATAAGAGTTGAATGACAGAGATTTACTACACTCTAAAAAATGCTGGTTAAATACAATCCTGTGCTGGGTAAATATTGGACAGAACACATGCTGGGTTGTTTTCAACCAACAGCTGGGTTAAATGTTTTAAATGTTGTATTTAACCCAGCATTTTTTAGAGTGTAGCTGCATTTGGGTAGTATGGTGATATAAATCCCTTCTCACTGTGATGTGTCCGTTGTCACCCCTTCCTGGTGATGTGGGAGAGCTACGTTGCCGACGTATCTCAGGGATTCGTGGCTTTACAAAAATCACATAGGGCTTAAACTCTGCTGTATGGAGAATTCTCAGGGCCTGAGATTTAAAAAAAGAAGATATAAATCATTGCATTTGTTTCCAATTATGACCAAGTTCTCTGCTGATGGCAAAGGCTGTAGATTCAAATCAAGATTAGGTTGAGCAGACAAGTTACCACTGTGCAAGAGATCACCATTTACACATATTTGTTTATTAGCAAACACTTTTTGACTTCGAAATGAATACAATAATCTACCTGTAAACATGTATGACTTTTTACCATATAAAACAAAGGGAGCTATTCTCAAAATATCAAAGCTATTCTTTTCAATGCAAAGAAAATGATCACAATTTCAGTGCAATTACCCATTTATTTAAATTAATTGTGTATTAATTCACATCACATATGACCAGAGCTCAGAATCAGAAAAACAGAGAAAAGCCAATGCTAGAAATAATTACAATGACAGAATGTTATACCTCATATTGTTATACATCATAAATATTTACCTCAGGTTGAACATCTACCAGACATACTTTATTTCTCGCCAGGACACACCGGACTGACTCCAGACTCGTCCCATATTGGTTATTCTTATATTCACCATATTCAATAAACCTGGGTACACATAATATATGTTTTGTGCCAAATCATACAACAATAAAATTAAATCTGTTAACACTATTAAAGGAATAGTTCACCCAAAAATGAAAACTGTCATCATTTACCAAACCTGTGTGACTTCTTCCTCAGAACACATAAGAAAAAAATTGCCATGCAGTTACAACAGATGGTAGCCAAAAAATGTTTTGGGTGAACTATGTCTTTAACAAAATGCCACACAGATGTTTTACAGCACTGACAAAAAGCACACCCAACATAGATATTAAAAACTTTTCATATAACATACTTATTCGATTGAACGTCAGCCTCAAAGGCCTGCTTGGAGATGAAGTGGTATTCTAAACCTTCCTTCTCATGGCTCTTTCTGTGTCTTGTTGTATCTGTTAGAAAATGATCACACAAATTGTACTAGCATTTCAGTTAATGTCACATGTGATTTTACAATACACAATATGTAGTTATTAGAATAAATACAATTTCAAATTAAAAGCTTTAACCTCAGGTCATCAATTTGAAGCAAAGGTAGGTTCTACTTTGATTCAGCTTCTTACATTTACATTTATGCATTTAGCAGACGCTTTTATCCAAAGCGACTTACAGTACATGCAGGCTATACATTTGTATTGTCAGTATGTGTGTTCCCTGGGAATCGAACCCACAACCTTTGCGCTGCTAACGCAATGCTCTAACCACTGAGCCACAGGAACACTTCTTGCATCAGCCAGGACCTCCATAGTCTCTAATGTTGGGCTAATGGAAAAAGTAAACTCACGTGGCACAGCAACACCATAGCGATGAGGATTCTCAGCAATCACCTTCTGCTTCAGCTCATTGATCCGAGCACCAAGAGATCCTGCAGAAATAAAGGAAATGAGATTCTGAAGGCCGATAAAGAATGACTCATTTAGAAAGTCCTGACATCCCTTGAATTTTACCTATCAACACCACAAGCCTTGGTTTGTCTTGGGGTCTCATCTGATATAGTGTCACCTCTTCATATATGAGGAACTCATTCTCTTCAGATTCTGCTGGATGAGACTCTTTGGTTGAACCCTGGTGATCCTTGCGGCTCAGTCTGAAGCTTCTCCTTAGACCAGCTGTGAGAGCAGAAAGATTTGCCAGTAGATCAACATAGGTAAAAAACATAAAAACATCTAGAGAAAAATCTGAAATAGACTTGACAGAATTACGTGAACACAAAGATCAGACAAAAAGACAATGATGGAAAGTGGTATGTCCTCCAGACTAAAAATACCATCTGCCTCACACTGCTGCTGATTTTATGTAACAGCTGCATCTCGGGGAAAATAGCAACACACTGTTCATCTGCTTTGTAAAATTTAATATGCAGTGAATAAGTTAAAGCAGCAATGCATCTATTCACCTTACAAGTATGAAAGAAATATGGTACCTGAGTAAAACTCCCAGGAAAAGGCCTGGCCACAGGACGGTGCCACCGCCTTACACTTTGGAGAAACTACAACTAATGTTAGACCATCACACATCCAGCAAAGTTCTATAGAGACTATCACGAGCTATCAGCCATGCCAAAGCTTCTGTGAGCCATTAGCCAAAAGCAATAGTTCCCTGGCTATAGCAGTGCCCGTGTTGTTCACTTAAAGGAAACATTCACCAAAAATAAAAGTTTCAAGCCCACACAAGTTCCTTCCCTGTAAAAGCCCAATTCCATTACATAAGAAAAATAAATATAATTATGAGATAAAATACATTTATGAGATACAAAGTCATACCTGAGATAAAACTCATTAATATGAGATAAATCAAATCACCAAAAAATAATGACAAAAAATTAGTAATAATTACAAAATTTTTACACATTATCACATAATTTCAACCATGTTATATGTTATACTTGTCATATTGTTGATTTTTTATGCCATAATTTTAAATCGTCATTATTATGACTTTTTATCTCAGAATTTTGACTTTTTATATCATAATCCTAGCTTTTTATTTTTTCTTATGTGGTGGAAATGCACTTCCATACTTTTCTTCCATGGAACACAAAAAAATAAATGCTGCCAGTTTTTTTTCCCATAAAATGAAAAAATGAAAATTAATGAAGCTGTGAAGATACAACAAAACACAAATATGGTGCCAATGTGTCAGGTTTATGTCAATATAACATGATAAATCATTGACATTTGAATATGCAGAAGTGCAGATTGAGTTTAATTTAATATCATTAATTAATTATTGCTTTAGATAAAAGCGACAATGACAATGTAATGTAAATGTTAATGTCTATTCCTCACACAAAACAACTGTATGACTTCAGAATACTAGCAGAGATCCTCATTCAACGCTACCATATAATAGTATTCAGTGTTTCTCTTTTTGTGGTCAGCAAAAGTAAGAAAGTCATACAGGCTCAACTGAACAACACGAGGTTGATTAAATTACAGAATTTTCATTTTTGGGTGAACTGTCCCTTTAAGCAGTAAGCACCGCAAACAGTAAGTGCATCAATCTTCCTCGTAGCAAAAAGCACACACACTAAAACCCACTAAAACTCAAAGAGGGAGTTGTCCGAAGCCGGCAGCAGAGTAGTGGGCTCAAGATGTGACCAATGTCTGGGGTCTTAGGATGTGCCAAGCGTATGAGCTCTGTGGTGAAGTGTACCAAAGAATTCGCAACAAAACCAGATGATGTAAAAAGCGCACCAAACTACACAAAAAAGCATCATCCAAAGCCAAAGCCATGTGGAGTGCATTCAGTGTGTAAGGTGCCAGCTCTCACCTACGTGCTGTCCACTGACACTGCCCTCACTGTCACAGTCCTCTGGAGGGTGGATGGGTGGGTCAGGAGAGCACAAGAGATGAAAGGGTACAAGCAGGAGAGGATCATCAGTGGGGATCACACTTTACAAGGACATTTCATAGGTCAGAGTTATTGGAGAGGCCAAGAGAACCATAACAGCAAAATAAAGCAGCAAGCACTGAGCGCAGGGATTTCAGCATCTGTACTGGGTATTCAGAGTCTAGTAGATTCAAAATGTAAGGGTTCCTTTCATGGACTAGCCATGAATACAATTAGTAACAAATACCTGAAATACCCATTTTACAGATTTATGAATTAATTTGAAAAGAATTTACAAATATTTTGATTTCATTATTTACACTTTAGTTTACGGTGTCCTTGTCAAAATACAAATAAGTAGTGGGCAATATTAATTAACAACACATATTTACTATAGGGTTAGGGTTTATAGTTAGCTGCTTGTACAGCCCCATTTCCTTAAAAGTTGGGACATTTTGTAAAATGCAATACAAACTAGAATCAGTGTTTTGTTCAATCTCTTTAACCTTTATTTAACTGACAAAAGTACAAAGAAAAATCTGTTTCCACTCACCAACATAATTGTATTTTTTAAATATAAACAAATTTGGATTTTAATGGCTGCAACACTCTAAAAAATTTGGGACAGAGGCATGTTTACATAATTTGTTTAATTGTTTCTGAACTAACTGCTGTTATTTTGCAAATGGAATATTTGTATATT
Source organism: Ptychobarbus kaznakovi (assembly GCA_027422405.1). Taxonomy (NCBI): domain Eukaryota; kingdom Metazoa; phylum Chordata; class Actinopteri; order Cypriniformes; family Cyprinidae; genus Ptychobarbus; species Ptychobarbus kaznakovi. The sequence continues at coordinate 10,202,392 of CM049808.1, read as the reverse complement.
GTTTGGTGTAAGACTTCTCTGTGGTCATCTTTGTCTTATTCTCCTCTTCTTGAAATGCTACACAATTTCAATAGAATACAGATCTGGACTGCAGGCAGGCACATCCAAGCACATCCACTCAGTATCTACAAAACCAAGCTGGTGTTGCACGTGCAGAATGAGGGCTGGCGTTGTCTTGCAACCTCAGACTGTATGAAGTGACAATGGTTTTTTGTAGTACTACTAAGCTCATGTGGCTATATTTAATACATGCTTTCTAATGAAGTAACATTTGAGTGCTCATAGGTAATGCACATTGAGCAGAGATTTACAGCCTAGATGGCTTGAGATTTCCTTAATCTTTTCACAATATTATATTAATTATCAAATATTATAAATATAAAATTAAGAACTAACTTCTTTGCAGTCTTGCATTGATAAATGTTACTTTTTCAATGCTTTTACAATTCTCTCATTAAAGTGATAGTTCACCTCAAAATAAAAATTGTCATCATTCACTCAACCTGTTGTTCCAAACCTGTATTCATTTTATATTATATTAAATTTAAAAAAATGTTGGTAACCAAACAGTTGCAGGTAGCCATTGACTTGGTTAAGGGCTACAATCAACTGTTTGCTTACCAACATTCTTCACTTTTGTGTTCAACAGAAGAAAGAACCCATACATGTTTGGAGCAACTTGAAGGTAAGTAAATGTGGCAGAATTCAAATTTTTGGGGAATTGAGAATTTTTTTGGTACAAAGTGGCAAGCAATGATCCATTCTGCTTGCAAAGACTAAGACTTTGGTGGATGATTTTTTTATACCTAATTATGATACCCTTACCTCCCTGAAGGAGGGAAGGAAGTCGTTACGTCGGAGGGCCGAAGAATGGGATCTCGCTTAGAGAGACCAATCTACTTCGAGTGTAAACTAAACGAGCCAATGCACATTGGCATGCGATTATTGCATCCAGCTGCCACTGATCACAGCGTGAGTATAAGTAGGCAGCAGGTGCAGCGCATATTCAGGTTTTCGCTGAGGAGCCGAGCCGAGGATGCTCCGCTACATCCGGCTGCCGAGGGGATGGAGGAGCTCGACAGGGTCTACAGTACGGACTCTCTGGAGCAGTTTTTAGCAAGCCGACCTGAAACCGGAGCCCCTCAGTGCTTCTACCCATTTGAGGTGAGAACACAGGAGGAAACCGGTTCCACACGAAGGCTATAGAATCTAGCGAATGTGTTAGGGGTCGTCCAGCCCGCAGCTCTACAAATATCTGTCAGCGAGGCGCCACGAGCCAGCGCCCAGGAGGACCCCACACTTCTTGTAGAGTGAGCTCTCAACCTGAACGGGCAAGGCACACCCTGTGCTTGATAAGCCAGGGTGATTGCAACCACTATCCAGTGGGCCATCCTCTGCTTGGAGACAGCATTTCCCTTCTGCCGGGCTCAGTGGCAGACAAAGAGCTGGTCTGAGGTCCTGAAGCTTTGCGTCCTGTCGACGTAGAATCTCAATGCTCGGACGGGACAAGCAAAGCTAGGGCTGGGTATGCCTCCTCCGGGGGCAGCGCTTGCAGGCTCACCACCTGGCTCTGAAGGGAGTAGTGGGAACCTTGGGCACCTAGCCGGGCCGGGGCCTCAGGATTATCTGGGAATCCGCCGGTCCAAACTCTAGGCACGAATCGTCGACCGAAATGCGTGCAGGTCCCCAACCCTCTTGATGGAGGCCAGTGCAAGCAGGAGTAGAGTTTTACTTTTTCTTTGGAACTTCGGCTCGACTGTCTGCAAAGGCTCAAACAGGCCCTGCTGTAGTGCTGTGAGCACTAGAGACAGGTCCCAAGAGGGTATAGAGGGGGGCTTGAAGGATTTAACCTGCTCCCCTAAGGAACCTGATGACCCAGTCATGCTTCCCCACCGACTTCCCTTCCACGGGGTCGTGGTTGGCAGCAATCGCAGCCTACATAGACTTTGAGGGTGGAGGGAGACAGCCTTCGCTCCAACCCTTGCTGCAAGAAGTACAGCACGACTCTGATCGGGCACTTCCGGGAGTCTTCTCTGAGAGAAGAGCACCATTCGACGAACAGGTTCCACTTCAAGGCGTAAGCATGTCTCGTAGACGGTGCTCCCGCCAAAGTGATGGTGCCGACTACCTCTTGGGGTAGATCACCTAGAACCTCTGCGTCCCGTCCATGGACCAGACATGAAGTTTCCAGAAGTCTGGACGCGGGTGCCACAAGGTGCCCCATCTCTGAGTCAGTAGATCCTTCCTCAGAGGAATCTGCCAAGGAGGGGCTGTCACAAGGAGCATCAGCTCTGGGAACCAGGTCCGAGTGGGCCAGTATGGTGCCACGAGCAGGATCTGCTCCTCGTCCTCCCTGATCTTGCACAGTGTCTGTGCGAGAAGGCTCACTGGGGGAAATGCATATTTGCAAAGGCCCCGCGGCCAGCTGTGTGTCAGCGCGTCCGTGCCGAGTGTCCCCCCGTCCAGTTCCCACTCGTTCAGCAGAAGTAAGGAGCAGAACGATATAACCTGGATGCAGCTGGATGCAATAATCGCATGCCAATGTACATTGGCTCGTTTAGTTTACACTCGAAGTAGATTGGTCTCTCTAAGCGAGATCCCATTAGTCGGTCCTCCGACGTGACGTTGAGAGTGACCGACTGATAGGGAACTATTACCTGTTCATCTGTTTAACTATAATCTTTTCACTTTTATTTTGCCTATGTCTAAATATTTGTGGAATGTGTTACAGCCACTGAAATCAAAATTTGTTTATATACAATTTAAAATACAATTAAGTTGGTCAGTGAAAACCTTCTTAGTTCTTATATTCATAGTTTCAGTTAAATAAAGGTTAAAAAGAATTAACAAATCAAATTTGCTTTGATTCTTGTTTTTATTGGATAAATAAAATGTTCCAACTTTTTTGGAAATGGGGTTGTAATCAGGCATAATTTTCCATTACTACTATACTAACTGTGTGTGTGTAACAAGGACACTATAATATAAAGTGTTACTTTTCAATTATTTCCTATGTAATTACTTTTTTTTCCAAAATCACCTACCTTTTTCACAAGTTTGGTCACCTGAGGTAAGCAGGGTGAGGAAACAAACACAATTGCTGAAACATGAATAAGTATGAAAAGCAAATGAATAAGGATGAATAATTAAAAATTCATTTGAAATTGGAATTGAATCTTAAGAACTGTACCAAGTTTGTGCACTTGCGATTCAGAATCTAATCAAGAATCTGCATTTATACGCTGCATCAACATTTGAAAGCATCTGAACGTAAACAACATTTGTCCTGCCAAATAGCACAGCATCGTCTGGGTAACCTTTAACAGGATTGGACAAAAAGAGGAATATCTGACTATAGACTGATTAATATGTCTGAATACCAGAGTTCTCTTCATTCCGCTTTGGTACGATTCCATATTTTCTATAAGGGTTAGTCACACACCTAAATACGATGTGAGATGTTTGTTTAAATATTCACAAAGAACTCATGTATTTAGTTAGTAGGTAACGTACTTCTGTTAGCTATGCAGTAACTTCTGAGAACTTACATGGTGTTGCTCTAGGTGATTTAGGGCTCTGGTGTGTTCCCATTTTCATCCTATACAACAGTCGTCTGCAGATTTAGGACAAAAAGCCAAAATATAAATCACAAAAATCAAATAAATCAAACACTTTGTTTTAGAAGACCTATAGTGGTGGACTGTTACAGGGAGAAGGGGCTGAGTATTCTCAAATATTTATTCAAAATTAAATGATTAGTTTACCTACTAACATTCATAACCCTGATGAACTAATTTAAAAGGATGTTTTTTTCCAATATGTGATAGCCCATTAAACACTGCAAAAGGAGGCTGATTTGATTAAAAAAATTACCAATCAGAATGGATATTAAAATAATGCATACAACATAATTTTGGTCAAGGATTTAATTCCTGTTCTATAAATAGCCAATTAATATCAGACATTTAATAATACATCATAAATCCTGCTTGTAATTCACATAAGCGGAGGATAGAAACTTAACATTAATGTATCCAAACAAATCCAAATTTCTGAAGAATCAGCCTTCACTTAAAATCTGCTCTTGAACAACCATTGCATATTACAGATATTTGGTTTATAAGGCAATAATAAAGGTAAATAACAAGTGTATACATGATTTTTGTTGTGTACCTCTCCTGGAACAGTCTTGAAGGAATGAGACCGGCACGCAGGTTGCTGTCTCCCACTCTTTTAGCCTGCCACCATGTTGGATCATCTTGGCTCACCACCTGCAGGATGTGCCCACGTGTGAAAGGCAGTCCTGCCTCCTGACAAGGTGTGGCCTTGTCATCAAATGGTGTGTAATCAAACAGGGCTCTTAAATAGACCTTAAAGAGAGAAGTAAAAAAAAACAGAGCATATAACATTGCATGCATATTATGAAGCAGCTGCTATCTGTTCTGTCCTATGATGTTCAAATAAAGTGATTACATTCACCTTACTCTCCTTGAATCTATCCTCCTCCTTAATGGCAGGGATTATCTTCAGAGTGATCGAGCCCTGAGACTGAGACTGCAACCCGACAAACAATAAACAATCAAGGACACTAAATCAGGTAAATGCCTTTTCAGATAAGGAATCTTATGGGAATGACTCAGCTTTTGTAAAACAACAGAGGAATAGTGAACACACCAGAATCTGGCTGATCTCCTCAGGACGTTTGTGTATAATGAGATTCCCATTGACCTCCCTTAACTCATCTCCAACATGCACCAGACCTGAAGGAGAATTCAGTGAACAGTCATCATGGTGCATTTAAAATACAGTGGGGTCCAAAAAATTATAACAAATTCTATCTAAGGCTTTCACTATAGTGAAAGTACTTATATTTCATGATAAATTATCTTCATAATATTATAATATTTACACTATTTATATATATTATCTTCGTAATTCATAACAATTGAGCAAAGATGTTTAAAAATATTTCTTTAAAAAATTACTATTACATATTATTATAACTATTATATTTTATATACTGACATTGGCTCTCTAAATTCATTTACAAAATTATTCAATCCCCAAAAGTTAAGTTTTATAGAGAATATTTTTTCTTTAACCTCTCCACTGGAATTCAGTAAATTTAGGGTTTTTCTCAGTTTCTCTGATCAAACATTTTATTCCCCTTGATGCTTGTACTTTTTGAACTTTTTGATTGTACTGAAAATTTTACTTTTTCTTCAACACTTTCTGATACAAGGTTTTCTGGTACACTTTTTAAAATTATTAATAAAGCTGTGTTTCTAGGAACTGCATAACACTGCATACAAACACTCATTATAAAATAGGACAACCTAGCTTGCAATGTACATGTCATATTTCAACAGAATTCCCATGGCAACCATGGAATCTGCTCTGTATATTTCCAGAATAATCTGTAATCCCAAAGCAAAGCATAATCTCAAGGATTTTAGTAAATATTTTGCTCGTGATAAGAAAATCCACTGCTCAGAATGCTATTAATTTGAAAAAATAATGATTCTGCTGTGATTACAGTCTCCCCTTGTTCCTGACATCTAATTTTCGAAATGTCATTTTGGATATCTAATAAGAGAGATTCTCAGTAAACTATTTGCGTAACATTTAAATAAATGGTTATTCAATTCCCTCTCTTTATCTCTCCATTGAGAATTGAGTCGTCTGTCATGGGTTTTACAGTCAGTTTTTGACTCGCGTGGTCCCTGATTGCATCATCACAGATTATGTTACATCAAATTTGCTGAGAGAGATTTTGCTGTTGTCCAGACACAGTGTAAAAAAACAGTTACCACAGAGAGAAAAAAAAAAGTTATGCCGACAAGGGGAAGGACCAGGATGTCACTCACCACTACGGTCTGCAGCTCCTCCCCTCATTATCCTAGCAACCACTACTGCCCCAGTTATTTCATCTCTGCGGATGGTCGCACCCTAAAGAGACATAATTAATTGCAGAAATTAATTAAAAACCCATATTTTGCATGTCTTAATGATAATGGACAGTACATTAAGAAAATTAGTCCATTTTGTTGACAAAACAGCTCAACCCTGAAACTCACAAGAGGCTCCTTGTTCTTCACCAAACGCACAATCTTTACTGATTCCTCCTCCAGTTCATCGTCTAGATCCTCCGGTAGAGGGGGAAGCACAGGCTCAAAGTTCTTCTGTGCCACTGTGTCATGTACTGTTAGCACTGCCTGATGGAGAGAAAAATCCCAACACATGTTGACAAAATGACCCAATGGTGCTGTGGAAGAAAGAATGTGCTCGTGTATGAACGAGAGAGAGAGAATTAGCATGTAGGTGTAGATCGGTTGACAGAGAAAGGTAAAAAAAACCGAGAGGAGGAAACTGATGCCCAGGGCACATGGAGGAAATGAGCGAGTCTAATTAGAAGGCAGTAAAATGTCATCCGATTCTATTTGGTCATGCCGCTCACTATCAAATAGAAATGAATTAAGCTTAATTACTTCAAGCCTCATTTAAATACTGATTTAACAGGAATTATTGTGTCAGCATTATATCTGTTATGGAATTTACATTCCCATGCTGCGGTTTTCAATTTGACAGATTATTATAATATAATGGGGCAAGTGTTTATATGCATCTGAATTTATTTCTAAATATATCGTAAATTGTACATTAGGGCAATTTAAGATCAATAGAGTATTTTTCAGAAAATTCACCACAAAGCCATGAACTAGGAAAATCAATAGTCAGGAAAATCTGTACAAAGACATGGGCACAAGTGTGAGTATTGCACCTTCACGTGTGGAGCAGTAAGAAGTGTTAATAGCTCTCTCTCGTCTTCTTCCAGTGGTCCATTCTGTAGCTCCTCTGCGACCTGTCAGTGCAAAACCACAAGACCAATATCATCAAAAATGCAAAATCATGGCAATGTTGGGTCAGTATGATTGTTTTCAACATTGATAATAATAAGAAATGTTTCCTGAGCACTAAATAACCATATAATGAGTTCTGAAGGAACATCTGACATCAAAGAATTGAGTAAAGGCAGCTGAAAATTCAGTTTTGTCATTGCAGGAATAAATTACATTTAAAAATATATTACAATAAAAACTGTTATTTAAAATATAATTTACATATTATAAATATAAATCAAATAATATGAAATAATATTTCACAATATTACTGTATTTTTGTTTCATGACCTGTTTCATAAAGTAAATGCAGTCTTGGTTTGCGAAAGAGAAACATTTCATAAACCTTAAAAAACATCACCAACATTTTGAACAACTTTTGAAAAATTATATATATATATATATATTAGTATATTTATTAGGTTCATATATATAAGTCCTACATAAGGTATATGTGACCTTGGACCACAAAACTAGAAGAATATTTGGCTGAGAAACAACTATTTGAAAATCTGGAATCTGAGGGGGCAAAAAACAAACAAAAAACGATTTTAAAATACTGAGAAAATCATCTTTGAAGTTGTCCAAATGAAGTTCTCAGCAATGCATATTACTAATCAAAAATTAGGTTTTGGTATATTTACAGTAGGACATTTACTAAATATCTTAATGGAACATGATCTTTACTTAATATCCTAATGATTTTTGGCATAAAAGAAAAAACAATAATTTTGACCCATGCAATGTATTGAAAGTAAAAGTGACATACAGCCAAGTATGGTGACCCATACTCAGAATTCGTACTCTACACTTACCCATCCAAGTGCACACACACAGCAGTGAACACACACACACCGTGAACACACACCCGTAGCAGTGGGCAGCCATTTATGCTGCGGCGCCCGGGGAGCAATTGAAGGTTCGGTGCCTTGCTCAAGGGCACCTCATCGTGGTATTGAAGGTGGAAGAGAGCGCTGTACATTCACTCCCCCTCCTACAATTTGTACCGGCCCGAGACTCGAACTCGCAACCTTTCGAATACGAGTCCGACTCTCTACCATTAGGCCACGACTTCGATCATCATGCTCATTTGATAATTTAATTGAAATGGCTTTAAAATCCAATGATGTTTGCATGGTGAGGTTTGCTGTGTTATGAAGTAACAAACCCCATCATGGAATTTGGAATTTTTTAAAGATGAGACAACATTCTTTGGTTATTGTTACAAATAAACCTGTGCTACTTATGAGTTATGACTGGTTTTGTGGTCCAAGGCCACATATAATGAAGATTTGATTGTTTGCAGTCGAAGTAGAGATGCCACTTACGTCTTCGGCCAGACAGGATGCGCTGTGGAGCACTGGGGTCGGGCTCTGGAGCTGGAACTGCCTGAGTCGCTCATGGATCTGCATGAAAGGTCACTACATATGGATAATCATTAACAAAAACAATATTAGGATGTTATACATTATCTCCAGCTTTACACACTTTCATAAGATAGCTGAGGCTCCTCTCACTGAAGACCTCCCTGAGGAAAACCATGTCCTCTTTGTGATTAGCATCTGGATGCAGCTGGGAGGTGAGGAGGGCTAGCATCTCATGCAAACCTGCAAGATGAAAAATGTAATAAAATTCTACTTTAAAATTGCACAGTTATTCCTGTTCTGTATACTTTTTCAAAACATAAATAATATAATAATGTTGCATTGACCAATACACTAGAACTTACTAATGTCTATTAGTGTGAATGAAGTATCACATAAAAACAAAGATTTGAATTTATCAATAGTATTGAAAAAGGCTTTAGCCATATTTAAAATATTCTGTCAGCAAATCTGTTTCATAATATGTGATTAAACAAATAGTATTAAATTGATCATGTGTTCTTTTCCCATGTAGGCCTAAAACATGAAAAACTTTTAAGAGGCAGCTGAAATGACAGGAAATGCATTGAATGATTTTAAACATTTTTAAAAACAATTTCTTTATATTGAACTTTTTTTACTGAGAAAGAAATGACTGTTATTTATTATGATGATCAAGCGAGCTCATTTATCAATCACAGCTACTTTATGACGTACCTGTGGCAGGTGAGAGAACAGGCATTTCTGCTCATGAGACAGACAGAGACGAAGGAAAAATGGTTCACCTCTTCTCTCAGGTCACTCAAAATGCGGGCTCACCTGAAAAGCCTGTTAGAAATAAAATGGCACAAGCCAACTTTAGGAAACCCTTAACATTATAGCTGTTCCCTTCTATGGATTGTTTGGTAAATAGCTGTTCATTAATGATGTGGCACATCAAATCAATGAGGCGAATCCTGTACGACACAATTAGAGGGTAATAGTATTTTATGCTCATTTGATAATTTCATTGAAATGGCTTTAAAACCCAATGATGTTTGCATGGTGAGGTTTGCTGTGTTATGAAATAACAAAACCCCATCATGGAATTTGGCTTGTTTTTTTTTTAACGATGAGACAAAAATAGACTGTACCCAGTCAACAAAACAAGCAGAAAGAAAGAGAAGAGAAAGGGAGAATGAAAGATATGACAATAGTCATTAGGCATGGTATTCAATTAAATTACACTTAGTTTAATCAGGATAGAATGTTGTTGTGAGTCAGTTGAAGGAAAGCATCTCTCTTTAGAGGGGCATATAGATTCTGGTGGTCTGCACAGTTCACAGTAAATGAGTGAAGTAAGTAGAAATATGATCACTTCACTCCAAAATGAGTCCCTCAGGAAATAATCCCCATGGCAACAACAATCAATACTGTATCACAGCATTTCATCCAGAGAGATATCTCATGAAACAATATACTCAGCATTAAAGTAAGAAGTTATTTTGACCAAGTCTGAAAATGATGGTTATCAGTTTGATTGCAAACATATGGAGCCTTTCTACATATAGATTTAGTCGTTCTACAACTCAATACAAAAATAACCCTAAACATTCAATGCAATGCTAGAAAACGAGTTTCTTGAAAAGGCAGTGCACTTTAACATAGATTCCAGTGGAGAACCTTTTTAAGTTCCAATTATAACCTTTGCATGTTCATGTGATCCCATTGGAGAAAATGTTAAGTTGTGTGACAGTGTAAATGTTTCTGGTATTATGGGATATCGTAGTGGTGTATGTCCATTTAAACTTAAACTTTAAAGCAATGTTTTATAATAGCTGTATCAATTAACAAGTCTACTTAAACTACTTAAACTACCAAGTCTACTTAAAATCTGTTCCGTATCCTAAATGTATTGATAGCCATGATTATAATATAGGTGGTACAATAGAAAACCCCATGATTAATCAGAGTTCATCCTAATTGGCCTGTTCAACATGGTCAATACTCATAGACGTAGGGGTAACACACATGAGACTAAAATAGTGCAACACACATTAACTATAATAATAATAATAAAAAAACACCATGAGGTACAGTACATTATAAACTACAAAAATGAGAAGAAATAAATATTTTAACTAAATATATTTACCTTTTACCTTTGTTTACCATAAATTATACAGTAATTTTTAGTTATTACATTTGACAGTATTTTACAGTAAAATGATAAATTAATGCAATGTTAAACCATTTACATTTTTTTTCACTATATGGGCAGGTATCATACATTTAACCATTTAACTGTGGGTTGTTTCTGTAACAGTTTTGTCATTTTTTTCTATAAAAATGACATATAAGAGGTTATTTTCTAAACGTAAGGAAAGAACCACTTAAGAACCTTAATATTTACTTCCATATTTCATGATTGAATAAATTGTACATTAGTAAACACAGGACACAATTGAAAACATTGCAGGAAAATGTGGTTTGATTTACTATATTTGTGATTTTAGATTTCAGAAAAAAAAAATGAATTTGAAATTTGAAAAAAATAAATACAAATAATTCTCAATCCCCCTATCATACAAACAGAAGCCTGCGGTTTCATAAATCACATCCTTGTGCTGATGAAAGATTGAATCTGTGACACAGAGAGATATTTTGAATCTGTATATTTAACACAAGGAGCTTAACCCCCCAGTAAAAAGTGATGAAATATCGAGGGGTGTCATGTTCTGAAATTTTGGTACGGCTTGTACCAGACCAGCTGTAACCTTACTACAGACTTTTGGTTTTCCAAAAGCCCTTCTAATCCATGCTGATTCTCTCAAAGGCCCAAAAGTATCTATCTATTTCTCTTTCCCCTTTCGCTCTGATTATGACGTGCGTGATGGAAAGATTATGCTGCTCTGTCTCTCTCCATCTTCCTCACATGCTGCAGCTGCATTGAGAAGATTCTCACCAGACATATGCTGAGATCAGGGTCATCTTGCTAGTACTTTGCAGCTCAGCTGCCCGACCATTTAAAATATATATTTGGTAAAAATGTCATATAGAAAATGCCACAAAACAAACACAAAACCTGAAAGGTACAAATGCCAAATGGCAAATGGTTACTTTTGGTTTGCTGTCTGAAGACCTCGGGCCTGTTCTGTCTGACCTTTTATCATCTTCCCTTTCTCCGGAGGAACAGGGGTTCTTTTGCCCAGTTCTCGCCCTTATACAGAATGATTCATGTAAAGCTGAAAACGTGCCCTGCTGGGGGACAAGGTCATTCAGCCACCCTTCTGCCACCATCTGTCCCTTTAACTATCACGCACTGCTAAAGGCCACCATTAGTGCTGACAGCTCTAGCTCTCTTTTAGTGTGTGTATGTGTGTGTGTATTATATATATAAATGCTTGTAGACACATCAAATTAAATATCTTTGGAGAAGATTATCGTAAATGACATCAGCAGGTGTCTTTTAACTTATGGGACAGAGCCTAATTCATTCAGATTCAGATCAGAAAACAGCCTGTCCATCAAATCAAAACATGTCACAATATTGCAAATGAAAAACAAGCAGGTTCATTAGTTGACAGGTTGCATGTGATCTTGCATGCCTGCACACACACACACACACACACACACACACACACACACACACACACACACACACACACACACACACACACACACACACACACACACACACACACACACACACACACACACACACACACACACACACACACACACACACACACACACACACACACACACACACACACACACTAGACTTTTCACTGACTTCTACTGGTTTTATACAGAGCACATTATAATATCTATCCCCTACATCTTATATGAAACATTTTGCATGTTTATATTGTCACTGAGACCTTATTTAGTATGTTTATTGAGCGTTTTCCTTCTTAAAACCCATAATGTAGGTAAACCTGACCACACACACACACAATCATGAAAAAACACAAATCACAGGTGCAAGGGAATACCTTCAAAACGGCTCAAAACAGTCTCAAAGCAGAAGCTCGGTGGAACAAAACAGGAAACACACAAAATACATGCAAATCACTATTTTTCAGTTCACCTAATTCAGTAATGCTCTTTGAATGCATTTACTGTGACAAAATAAAGGGAATCTGACAGATATTACGGTAGCCTATACCCAGCATCCCTCTACCTCATTCCAGCGGACGTGCTTCCCAGAGTCTCTCCGAAACTGTCCGTCAGGGAATGTGGCCAGTGAAAAATGCATCACTGGATGCTTAGATCCTTTTAAGTGCTGAATCCTCCCCCCTGCTGTTCACTCGGTCTGCAGGGCGGATTATACACCCAGCATGCAAAAGGGAGAACGCCCCCGTATGTCTTACCTTTCACCGCCCGTGCGTGCGTGAGAGCTTTTCCGCGTTCACGGAGAGACCCTCGGCATCTCTGTGGAGATTCCTGCTACACTGGCTCAGTGTATCTCGGTTCTTCCTTACCTCCACCCCCCCCGTCCTCTCTCACATACAATCTTCAGCCCGCCCTTCTTCAATCTATCACTCTATCACCATCCCCCACTGGTCCTCTTCCTCTCGCTCTCTCTCTCTCCTCTAATGATGCTCACTGTGATACGGCAAGAGCTGATCGGCAGCGCCGCTGAATCTGAACAGTTGTAGCCTACTTATGTGAGTCTTTTGCTTCCATCAAAAACCTGGTGTTTGTAACATTTCATAATACAATTTGTTTGTAGTACATATGGGTAGAAGACTAGGATAGCAACAAAAATGGACACTGGCATGTTCTTTCTGACAAGTCAAGAGGATCATTTGAGATCGCAGGTTATTATACACATGGGAATCTGGGTCATAAATTTATTTCCCCCTTTTGTGTTTTATTTTATTAGCTCATACTATATCAGCAATTTAATTAAGTTGATCTTACAAAAAAGTATCATGGTTAAAAATACTGAGCAGCACAGCTGTTTTCAACATTAATGAAACATGTTTGTTGAGAACTAAATCAGCATATTAGAATGATTTCTGAAGGATCATGATACACTTTAAACTGGAGTAATGCTTTGCCAAATGACATCCCAGCTAACAGGGAACGTTCTCAGAACTTGGCTACCATTCTCTCATGGTTCTCTCAAGATTATAAACAAATATTCCTCCTGTATTGTTAATATAACGTTTGTTCAAAGTTATTTGGTTTTTAATAATGTTCTCAAATGGTTAGGACGAAAATGTTATTTACACGTTGTTTGCAGAAGGTTTTTTAAACGTTCTCATAATAATGGGTGAAACCAGTGTTATATCCGAGTCCAGGCGTCAACTGTTTTAGTCAACTGAGCAGAGGTGGGCCTTTCAAAGAGTTAAAGTTAATGAGATAATTAAGTTACTAAATAAATTATGATTGTGCATTAATGATGAACACCTGCTGTTATTGAGAATTACAGAGGATCAGATGTTGATGTTTTATTGGTTAAAATGATGCCACCATTTAGAGATCTACGGTGGCCGAGACAGCTCAACGCACTGCAACTTCAGAAAACACATGCAAAATAAGGAAACAACTTCCTTAATTTGACAACACACAAGCAGCAAATGCCCACAACACAACCCAAAAAAGAAAAGGGCTGCAAATAGAAAACACTTTCGTCAATATGACAACGCACACACGCAAATGCTCACAACACAACCAAAAAAAGAAACGGGCTGCAAATAGAAAAAAACACCTGCAAATTAAGAAAACACTTTCGTCAATTTGACAACGCACACACGCAAATGCTCACAACACAAACAAAAAAAGAAACGCGCTGCAAATAGAAAAAACACCTGCAAATTAAGAAAACACTTTCGTCAATATGACAACGCACACACGCAAATGCTCACAACACAACCAAAAAAAAAAACGCGCTGCAAATAAAATTTATTTGGTTGTGTTGTGAGCATTTGCAGCTTTATTTGTTTGTGTTGTGCGCATTTGTACCATCTGCTGTCAAAATCATGAAAATGTTTTCTTGATTTGCGGGTGCTTTTTCTATTTGCATGCGTTTTCTGAAATTGCAGCGCGTTGAGCTCTCTCGGCCACCGTAGAGATCAGTATTTGCTTTAGTTGGGCTCTTGACCTTGACTCCTGTGTTAGATCTCTCTCTGTAGCAATGCTTGTGTTGTAAAGTAGAGAGATCAGAACCGTGCAGTGAGCAGCTGTTAGTTTGTTTTCATATGATGAGTTAGTCATCATGAGCTAACCTGATTACAATAAAAATAACTTTGTTTCTTTATATGCATGCTTTGCATAATCAGCCCTGTGACACTACTGCATTTGAACAAAGTATTGCGTTAGTCGTTATTGTCAATTCATTTTTAATCTATGAAATGCATATACAAATTTGAACTCCAACAATTTTTAGACATAAACCAAGAACCAGCATATGAATCTCAACAATGGTGACAATCAACAAAATGCTTCATGCTGCAATGCATGCTGGGTAGCACCATAGTAAAAACTCCCATCATGCTCTGCAGTATGAAACATTATTGTCACCACTGTTGAGTATCGTATGTGTTTATGTCTAAAAGCCTGAGCCGATACATCTGTTTTTTTATATATCGAAGTACGTTGTACATTTGTTTAAACATACTTTTTTTTTTCTCCAGTAGTTCGATAATAGATAAATGTCAGTCAATAAACCAGTTAGAGACCACTCCATTATATTCATTCACCATGAGATACAAGGCAGAAAGTGTAAACTAATCTGCTAGGCTACTTCAAGGTTTGAATCATCAACGCACAAATATTTGCCGTGAAATAACATTGCGATTGATTAGAAATGTTTAGAAACAATTTACTTTGAATTAGTAAAAGGGTCAAGAGACCAACTAAAGTAAACACTGATCTCCATGATGGTGGCATCATTTTAACCAATAAAAAAGTCAACATCTGATCCTCTGTAGTTCTCAATAACAGCAGGTGTTCATCACTAATGCACAATCATAATTTAATTAGTCACTTAATTATCATTAACTTTAACGCTTTAACTCTTTGAAAGTCCCACCTCTGCACAATTGATTAAAAACTAGGATTCGACGCTGGACTCGGGTACAACACTGCCTAGAATGCTGAGTAATTAATGAAATGTAAGTTGAAAGAACGTTTCAGGAACATCAATACTAACCTTAAAAAACACGTTCCACTAGCATTCAGAAAACTGGACACATATAACGCTTGGATAACCAAAACCATAACAAAATAAAGGTTAGCTTGTTAACAAAACTTGTTAGCTGGGATAACGTTTTTTTTGCTGTATTTTTAATGCAGCCTGCTATACTTTTTTAATATACATCTTGCCAACTTTTTAATGATTCAGTGTAAGGCACAGTACATTTTTTAGGATTACATTTTGATGAAATTAAAAAATCCTCACAGATCTCACCCAAAAACATTTTGCAAGACATTATTATACTTTATTATTTTGATATCAAACGAGACCAAGCAGCATTGCGATTAATCATACACATACTAAAAAAATACACAAAAACATCAGTGAATGTCAATTAAAATTAATCATTGCAAAAATGTACAGTCGTTTGAAGTATCTCAGTGCAAATCTTTATCTATAAAAAATATCCTAAAAAAATCAACAAAACTATTCACTATTTTCGGCTTTCTTGTTGTCCAAAACTTTATTTTAATTCCCTGCAAATAGAGATCTAAATCACATGCCAGTAGATGGATGGTATACTGCAGCCATACATCTTGGCTGCTGAAGTGATTGAGAGCCGATCCTGTAAGATGCTCTCAAACTGTCTTCAGATTGTAGATTCTCCCTGGCTGTGTGCATCCTGACAAGACAAAAGAAAAGTGTATCAGGTCTCTCTCCTCAATTTTAGACAATTTTGGACACTTCACCTCAAATTAGAAGAGGTAGCGCAGAGGTACATTTCAATTTTACTTGAATCACGACAATATATCATCTATCTACCAAGCCATTAGTTGCCAATAGGTGCCTTTCGTTTCTGCTGATGTGGGGAAATCATGTCTCAGGTATGGAGGGAATGATAAGTGAGTAGGAAATAAGCAAAAAGATAATGAATCTACATTTGCAAAAAAATCTCCTCAAAGGTCTCGAAGGAACAAATCAAGCTAGATCTGTGTCACAGCCATATTTTAAGCATCCGAGGGCCTGACCTTTCATTAGTCTATTTCAAATGAAGTATTTTGATCTAATGTTGAGACACTCAGTTACAGTTCATGCCTCACTTGCTAAACAGTGAGGTGTATTGACTTTTACATAGCACAGAATGTTACGGGAATGTTTTGATAGCTGTTAAAAAATAGAATCTAAAAGTATCATATTCATAGAACATAACCATAGCAAATGGCAGTAATAAAAACATTTACGTTTGTAGTAATTAAGAAATTCATAAATTATAGATTTGTTATTTATACCATATGCACATATGATTTTAATATAATACTCAGATAATACAATATACCTTTATATATTTAGTTGTATTTTATGTGTTTAGTTATATATTTTTATATGCTCACCAAGGCTGCATTTATTTGATCAAAAATGCAGTAAAAAATTTGAAATAATATTAAAGTGTAAAATAACTGTTTTATATTTGGATATATTTAAAATATATATATATATATTCCTGTGAGGGCAAAACATGAATTTTCAGCAGCCATTAATCCAATCTTCAGTGCCATTAATATGATGATTTGGTGCTCAGTTATTATAAATTATTATTGGTTTTACAAATTGGTATTACCAATGTGTAAAATCTGTTTTAACTACAGCCTTGGTGAGCATAAGAGACTTTTATCAAAAACCTAAACAAAAAAAGATAATTCACCCTTAGTGTAAATTAGTGTAAAAAAAATATTTTTTTGTCTATAATCATGCTCTTTTCAGCAAATATCGGTTTAATTTATGTCTACATAATAGATGCCACTCTCAATCACTTTCAAGGAGACTTTAAAGGTCTTCCACTTCTTTTATTTGCCTTCTTAACCAGAGAGGGAAATTCTCTTTCCCCAGAGGCCTTGACATGCCTTCATGAGCTGTTAAATGAGCCCGTCCTTCATGGCACACTGTTATAGCTTTCATTGTATTACAGCATTCATCCTTCTGCTTTCAGCAGAATAAGGAGAGAAGGGATGTCAACAGGGCTGGCTGTGTGCTTACATCGCTGAGCAAGAACTATATTACTATTAGGACACATCCTTCCCTCGTACATCAAAATGAAACCAATTCATAGTATTTACCCAAACCAATACACAGTCCCTCACTGAACACATTCAAGCTCTTTTTCTCACCATATATAAGGGATTGTCAAACATATCATGCATATCCGCCTCGCTCTGTTGCTGTGAAGTATCAGCCTGTGAAAAAAAGGAACAAGAAATTAAGACACAACCTAATGACTGACCCGCTCAGAACTGACTGGCATAACACAGATCTATCTCTATAACATGCTGTGAGGTATGAAGGTCACCTGTGGGTTTGTGCTGTTTCGTATTGATGTCTCTCTAACTCCTCTGTGTCCTCTCCCACATACTCTATATGTTTCTTTCTGTCACATCTTCAGAATAACTCCTTGTGTGTGGGTGTGTTTAGGGTGCTTTTTTGCTACAGTGCTTGCATGGCAGCACTATGTTGATATTGTTCAAACATTCTGTTAGGATTTGTTTTAAACCCCAGGACTTTACCCCATTTACAGGCCTGAAACCAAATTTTACCTAAAAGTTAACACTATTTATTTTAGAGGTGTAGTAGCTGTACACATATTTGTAGCAAAAAAAATGTGGTTCTTGTCTTTCGGTTTGGCACACACTTACCGAACGAATGCAGTGTTGTACATTGCATGATCAAACCTTGTGCATCACATTTCAATGTTTGAGCTTCCTTGTTTATCATACAGTATGTGATTTGCTCTATGTATGTGTGTTGATCATTACTTAGATGTAAATAAAAGCCTAAATCGGTTGAATTTTCTAAATTTTGTTACCTGGACTATATATAGTATATTGCATCCAAAAGTGGAAGCTTTGAAAATCTCTTCCCCTATTAAAACATCAACATGAACTGCAGTGTACTAAGAGTGCGTTACAGTGGGTATAGTATAGGTTTTTTCAGTATGCCACCATTTAACAAAAAAAAGGCAATTTTTGATTTAGTTTTCCGCTGCTGTACCCTAAAACAAAATTTACTGCTAATTAGTTAAGTATCATTTTTGTGCACAGCCACATCCCTAATGTATATTTGCTGCCATGTGACCGCTTTGGTTGGGTATACTAAATCGAAATGAATGAAGGAGCTAATGGTTCATAATTGCTTGCCGTCCTTCTTTATCTGAATGGTTGCTGGATTCTCAAAGGTCTGACTAAATCACACAACCAAACAAAGCAAGATCATTTCCAGGACAATAAAGCATGCATCATGTGGTTACTGTCACTTTGGCTAACCTTGTCAGGCTCAATGTTGACTGGTGTGGCATCAGCTTTGACAGGAGTTGCACCGGCAATTGGCACAAAGCTCAACTCAGCAGCATACATCGAGTTTTCAACACTCTCCTGAAAGTAAGAGAGAGAGAAAAAACAACAACAATGAGCCAAACAAGTTAAATAATTCAGTTCACAATTTCAGTTAATATTTAAGGGGCAGTTCACCCAAAAGTCTGGGTGAAAAGGGAATAGTTCACCAAAAATATCCAGTCTAGAACTAATAATACAGACTTCATGCAGTAAACCCTTTATGCCAGTAGAGGTCATACTTTGGCAGGCCCATTCATGACCGCAGTGGCAACAGCAGCAGGTGCAGCAGGAGATCCCTGCGTATCCTCACTGTATGCTGGGTTCTCAAAACTCCTTCCTTTTCCCTCCACTTCTACTGATGTGCTGGATTCCTGATATTGACCAAAGGACAAAAGATGTTAACATGGCAAACACACCTCTAATTGACATGAACCTTTTGCCCGTTTTCGTATTATTAGTTTTTTGACAGTTGTGCTGTTAAATATTGTTGTGGAAACTAATTCTTTTTTAGTATTCTTTGATGAATAGGAATTTCAAAATGATAGATTTATTTTTAAATAGATTTTTCTTTGCAACATTATAAATGTCTTTACTGTCACTTTTGATAAATGTAATGCATCCTTCTTGAATAAAATGACCAATTTATATATAAAAAATGTAACTGACCCAGATAGTGTGTATTTATAATAAACTATACATGCTATATTTGGATATATGTTTTAAAATACAAGGTGAGAACAAACCTCTTTGGGAACATTGCTGTTGTCATTCTCCGATTCAGATGGGTTGTTAAAGCGTTCAGAGTTACCACCCCTAATTATATGAAGTAAAATCAAACCAAAGGTTTATTTTGTTATATACTGCAACTGTATAATATCTGCACAATATATACATTCATTATATTCTCTTTTTTTCTAATATTCACTAATATTTATATTATACACTTTTTTCATTCTCACCAGAAGCTGGGCCTACTGA
This sequence comes from Ptychobarbus kaznakovi, assembly GCA_027422405.1. Classification (NCBI taxonomy): domain Eukaryota; kingdom Metazoa; phylum Chordata; class Actinopteri; order Cypriniformes; family Cyprinidae; genus Ptychobarbus; species Ptychobarbus kaznakovi. Next base: position 10,182,639 of record CM049808.1, on the reverse strand, counting down.
AGTTAGATACACTAATAGGCAAATTAATGTTATGCAGAGTGTTCATAATTTTCTCCTTTTTTGCAGAATATATCAGGCAAACCAGGAAAAGAGCCACAACAGCTGTAACTCCAAGAGCAATAGCAACTATGAATGGACAGAAAGAGAGACAGGATTTGGGTCATATCGTCTTGTTTGTTTGCCTAAGACAACAGCTATAAAAGTTGCTGCATGATTTGCTGATATCATGTACTGCCATAAATTTTACCTGAGGTTGTGACAACACCATAAACACTGGTCTCGCATAAATCTCCTTTCCATTCAGGGGGGCAACTATAAGGCGGGAATGAACAGTTAGCATTACCACATCCATACGTTTATCCATCCCTACTTTTTAAACCCTTTTTTTTCTTATGAAACATGCATGTCAATATCAGAACACAAGCTTACATGCAGAGCGCCTTATTGTCATCAAAATAACAGGTTCCACCGTTCCTGCACTGGCATGGAGGGGGCATGGTGGGTTCAGGCTCAAATCCTATCAAATCAAACATCACAAAAACAAATGGATGGGAGCGGCTGCTATATTTAGAGCTGAACAGTAAAATGTGCTTATATCTTTTTATTATTACTGGAACCCGGAGATTGACGTCAACAGTGTTGGTTGCAATAGCTAAAATGAATTGGTTTATGGTCATATCGTTAAGATGGCTATAAAGACAGATAAGGGTATAAATGCACCTGTGTCACATTCAGTACTGCTGCCAGGGAAGAAGCTTGTGCCCTCTGGGCAGGCGCAGGTGTAGCCTTCTGGCCTCAGCAGACACAGGTGACTGCATGTGCCCTTACAAGGGTTCTTCACTGTGGGGCAGAGACAGTTCAACCCACTATATATATATAAAATCACTTTAAATGACTACCAACAAAATCTTAACTACCATCATTACATTTTATATCACTTTAAGTGGATACCAACAAAATCCTAACTACCATCATGACATTTTTGTATCAGCACAATAATAAAAGTTAGTTTAAGTTTAAACAGACTGGATTTATAGGTCATCATGCAAATCTCGCTTTTATTGTGGTTACTCACAGGCTATAGAGTTGTATTTCTGCTGCTGGTAGACATTGATCTGGGTAAGCCAAGGTCCTGCTATTAGGAGTCTGGTTTTGGTGCCTTTTCCAAACTTGTTCTGTCTGAACACTTCACCCCTCTCCTGCGTGCTCCAGTACACATGGTCCTCAAATACATTCACACTGAAAGGGTTTCTTACATCTGACAGGAAGAAATGTGGTAGAAGATATGAATGTCCCCTTTATTTTAAAATAATACTCTAACAATATTTTTAAGATGCCTAATTGCATGTTAATTACATTTAAATGTGTTATAATTGAAATTGATGTTAAATGCAAATAGTTTAATTTTGAGTGTTTTTTTCCCCCACCTGCTCAAGTAGAACTTAAATACATGATTACATGTATTTTAAAAATTACTTCTATTGTCTTTAAATTATGTGGTTAAAGTGTAGTGCTGAATTAATTTAAAATATATTTATTTTTAAATGTAATTTTGAATAACACTACAGATCAAATTATAAACAAGCACTTTACATGTGCTTTTAGCAGATTAGTCAACACATCAAGATAAGTGCATTTCTTTAAAGCATGACAAGATTATAAAAACAATCTAAACAAGTACAACTTTAAATTGAGTCAAATCAAACTTTTACCTATGAAAACTGATATTTGTCTGCTCTGTCCATCTGGTAGTATGGACTCAATGCGACTCTCCTTTGCATCTGACCAATAGATCCGGTCGCTGTTTGTGAAGTCGATGGACAGGCCTGTAGGCCAACCCAAAGCACTGTCCAACAGAACCCTTCTCTCTTGACCATCCAACCAGGAGCCTTCGATACGTGGCGTGTTGCCATTGTCTATCCAGTAGAGCATGCTGCATCACAACATGACAAAACAAAATTCAAACATTTGCATTTAAATGTAGGCGAGCTTGAAGGAGAAATAGAGCTTTCAATTTTTTTTTGCTGCTTTTTTCTCATTTTCTATATTTTTTGTAAACGTTTCCTTATATGCTCCAGAAATAAAATAACAGAATGTAGATTTGGAATAACATGAGGATACGGAAATAATACAAAAAAATTGGTGTGAACTATCCTTTTAAACACACCACAGCCAAATAGGATGCAAGTCTCACCCCAAACGAGGGTTTACTGCCACAGAATTGGGTTCTTGCAGGTCAGTCTTTATAAGATGCTTCCTGTAACGTCCGTCCAACAAGGCCACCTCCAGACGTTTGAGCTGCGCATCAGCCCAGTACAAATTCCTGTATAGTAAATTAAAGTCTCATGAGATGTTACAGGCTGATTCATTATTTGCTTTTGCCAAAACCACCATTAGTATTTTTTTTTTAAATCATTCAGCTTCAGTGCAGAGTTTAAATATTTAGTTTAGTTTTTACCTGCCAACCCAGTCCACTGCAATTCCATAAGGCTTGGTGATGTACTTGATGTCCAGTTTGACAGCAACAGCAATGTTATTATTGTGATCATCCACAGCTGGCAAATAAGCTCTTTTAATAGCACCAGGCAATGCTCCATTTCCTTCTACTGTAAAATACACCATACCTGAAACACACAAGAGAGGTCACAAATCACATCAAACACAATTAATGCAATGCTGTAACTTAAATTTCATTTTGATCAAATTGAATCTTTTGTAATTATCATAATTGAAATCATGTGCATTTATTTAGTATATATACGTTTCTAATTAACAATTTATTATTTGTGTCTTTGGAGGAACAGCCAGGTGTTGGGCGTATATTACAGAGTATGGAAGCCCATTTCTGCCACAAAGGGGAGAAAAAAATTGTTTAGGTAATTCAGGACAACATTTTTTTTAGTTATGACAAAGTCAAAATTATGAAACATTTACATTTACATGTATTCATTTAGCAGATGCTTTTATCCAAAGCGGCTTACAAATGAGGACAATTGAAGCAATCAAAATCTACAAAAGTGCTATGATATGCAAGTGCTATAACAAGTCTCAGTTAGCTTAATGCAGTACACGTAGCATGTTTTTATTATATAATAAATAAAAAAACAGATAGAATTTAAAAAGAATAGAACGTTACAGAGTAGTTACAGAATTGAATATGTAATGTATAGCATAAGTTATATATATATATATATATATATATATATATAATTATGATACATAGTCATAATTAAGAAATAAGAAAAGTCAAATATTTCATCATAATTATAACTGTTTGTCTCATAATTATGATTTACCAAAGGATGTTTTTTTTCTTATTTTGAAATGGGCTTATATAATACAGAGAACAGGAGTAATTACATTTTTGAGGGGCTGAGGCCCTAGAATTGAGTACATACTAAGTCCAGTGTTGTTGTGGTCCCAGTCATAGTCCAGCGCCACAATGCGCTCCTCTTCCTGCAAAAAGTCATGATACTCATCGGTCTGGAGGTTGTAGCGTCGGATGCGAATGTTCTCTGGCAGCAGGAGCAATGGTCCAGGACCTAAAAAAGAAGAGATTTAAGATGCTACACATGCTCAGAAATTCTTGTTTGTGATTCCTTACAATTTCTATCCTACCTTCAGCCTCACACTGATTGCCTGTGCCCACTTTCCTGTAGCCCAGGGCACAATCACAGTCATAGCTTCCTTTAGTGTTCTTGCAGGCCTGCGGGCACGTGCCATATTCTAAACACTCATCTATATCTGCGGGGTGCAAGAGACAGGCATGAAAAACAGCAAGGGATAAGGCAGATGTACCGGCATACACAGGTGAAACTTTCTGTTCAAAGATTACAGATTTTGATTTTGAAAGGAATTAGACAAGCAGCAAAAACGTTCTCCACTCTGAAGAGAAGGAGAAAGGTACTTAATGTCTGTTTGTGTCTACCATTGCAGCGGAAGGTGTTATCTGGATCCACAGCATAGCCGGCTTTACAAGAGCAGATGAAGCCAGTCCCGTTCAGGTTTGTACACTCGTGCTGACATAATTTCTCATCACAGTTGCGGTCGTGGCCAAAATCTGAAAAGAGTTACTCATCAACTACCTCACAGGCACAATCACAGGCAGTTCTCACAAAATTCATTTATAGTACAAGGATTACTACATATACTGATAATATTTGGTAATATTTGTTGACTTACTGCAGCCCAGCTCATCTGTTAGGTCTCCACAGTTGTCGTTGTGGTCACACACGTAAGGCAGAGCCACACAGTGGCCATTAGTGCATTTAAACTCATTGGGTGTACAGGGGGCGAGAGTAGGTTTTTGACCTAATTTAAAAACACAATTTGTATGGTCGTCATTAACCATAACAACAGTAGGTTATATTACACTAGATAGATAATACAGTATACAACCACACTGCTAATTAATCAGTATTGCTTTCTTAATCATTATTTTTGTTGTTTTTTTTCAGTAAAAATAGATTTCCTTTAATAAAAAAATAAACTACAACTACTCAACATGATAAAACTTTATTTTAATTTTGAATTACCTTATTGCCGAATTTACTTTATTATCTCACAAACTTTATTGAGGTTCAAAAGTTTGGGGTCAGTAAGATTTATTGTAATTTTTTTATATTAAAAGGTGCCAGTAAAATACATTTTTAATGTTACAAAAAACTATTTTAAATAAATTCTGTTCCTTTGAACGTTCTATTTTACCAAATATTTTTTTTTATTATTTTCTTTTTTATATTTCCGAACATATTTTTATATAACATTTAAAATAAGTTTTGTGCCTAAAATAAATAATACATTCTTTCAACTGCAGCCTTGGTGAGTATACAAGACTTAAAAACATTACTTCAAAAGCTTAGGTTTGGTAATTTTTTTTGTGTGTTTTATGGTAAATTTAGAGAGCTTGATTTTAGTTGTTGTGAAAATACATGTGTGAGTCTCTTACAGTTGTCCTCCTTTTCGTCACTGCCATCCCCACAGTCGTCTTTTTGGTTGCACATGAGACCACTATAAACGCAGTAGCCATTGTCACAGCGGAATTTGGCTGGCATTTCACATGTAATGTTCCCTGATCACAGAACAATTTTGACACTGTTAACAATTTCCTGCTGAAAAGACCAGCTTAAGCCAACATGAATTTCCAGGTTTAGGTTTAGACTTAATAATGCACCTTAAAGAGACATGTATTATAATTGTAATGGTTAAAATTATCTATAAAATAATAATTTCATTTTCTTATAATGTCTTACAGCAGAGGCTGAGTTGCTCATCTGAGCGGTCTCCACAGTCGTTGAAGCCATCACATACCCATTGCTGGTTCACACACAGCTTGTTGTCACACTGGAATTGGTTTGACGGACACCAGCGTCCTCCAGGATAACGAGTTGCTGTTGGGAAAACAAAAGGTACAGAATAATTAGGGATGTGCAACAGCGATTGTGTACTCGACTACTCGGCCGTGACAACGATGATCAATAATGAAAACGATGATCGTGGGGGGAAAAAATTTCTGATTGGTTAAAGCAGCCCTTTGGGCGGCACCCAGAGCTCTAATAATTTTGCATGCATGCGTTCAAAGTATAGACGTGAGAAGAGAGAGAAGCTTGGCTTTGAAGTCACATAGTGATGTCTGGGTTAGCTAGCTACATACATATTCTATTAATCTAATAAAGGATGCGTTGGGATATTAACATATATTTACATGTTGAATGCACTGCATATTACCAGTAGTTTCATGCTCAAATGCAATGCCCGATATTGACTGTTATTTGAGACGGTCATATTGCTTTTAGATGTTTCTTTTTCAAAAATCCCAAAATACTTTTTTTCGTCATATTTGTTCAACAGTATGCATAGGCTACTTCAATTAAAATTGTTTTCGTACTTCGTTTGGCTTTGAAAACACGCAAGCGATTTTAGGAATCACTTGATAATGTCGATGAAAATATAGCACAAATCTGCCATAAACATTAATGACATACGCATTATAATGAGAACTTTATAGAATGTGAAATCTATAGTAAATCCTCTCCTTGCCCATGTCTCATGCGTTGTTGAAAGCACATCACCACGGCGGGAGCACTCTCGCACTCCCTCTCTCTCTCTCTCTCTCTCTCTCTCTCTCTCTCTCTCTCTCTCTCTCTCTCTCTCGCTATAGCGCGTAACTTAAAGTTCACTGGCATTTGTAAGCTATTGTGCAGATACAAGTTGTAATGTTACGTCTATGTTATGTACCTAAGTTATCTGATTAATATCATAGGAAGTGTCAAAGAAAGGGTTTCAGTTTATTGGCATACAATCAGCTTCACCTCAGGCAGCTATTCTTTTTTAAACATTGCTGCATCATAATCATAAACTAACATCTAATCATGTGGTCATGTTTTCATGTCATATTTTTATTTTTAACATTCATTTTCATAACAGTCTTCAGATATTTTCACTATTTCCATTACGGCCATGCCCCGCCTCGCGCACACGCCCCGCCCCCGAGTACTCGATTAATCGTTTTTGAAACCCATGGATAATCGAAATAAGAAATTGCCAAAAATGCCCATCCCTAAGAAAAATGTCAAGATTTTCAGTATATGCAATAAGAAGATTTTAAACATCCAGATATTTCCAGCCCAGCACACTCACGGCAGGTGGACTCATCAGAATAGTCTAGGCAGTCAGCAAAACCATCACATTTAAGAGCTTCTGGGATGCAGTGTCCAGATGTACACTGGAATGTTCCAGGACGACAGGTCCGCAGCTCTGCACACAAAATAAAATACTGGTCAATCCAATAATAATCTAAAAAAGGGCAATCCATGTATTCTCAATGCTAAATCTGTATACCTGTAGCATTTAGTAAACAGTAGCATACAGTATTTGTTGCCATAATGTCATGTATTTCTGAGTGAAACAGTATATTCCAATAAATAAATAAATACAAATTAAAAAATTTCCGAAGTCACTTGATGTCTATTTACATGTGCATGCATTTAATGGGCACTTTATTCTAGAGTGACTTACAAAAGAAGAGAAAGAAAGCAAGTTGTCAAAGATTCATGTCAGGTTTATTAGACAACTAGATCAGTAAGAAAGCTACGAGAACAGTAGAAATACATTGCTTATTCAGTGACCTGTGCTGGTGAGAAGTTGAGAAAGAGTGAATGGGTTTAATTTATGTTGACTTCAACTTACCACAGTCTCGCTCATCAGAATTGTCCCCACAATCATTATCATGGTCACAAACCCAAGATCCTGGAATGCACTGCTGGTTGTCACAGCGATACTCGCTCTCAGAGCAAGGTCTTGGTTCTATGAGCACATACATGAAAACTCTGAGCTCCATACAGTACACGTCTACGAGGTAATGGATGGCTCAATGCATTACTCACCACAGTTTCTCTCATCAGATCCATCCCCGCAGTCATTGTTCCCATCGCAGCGCCAGCGAATGGGCACACAGCGGTGATCATCACAGCGGAAATCTCCCAGAGGGTCACAGGTCAGCTCATCTGCATGCAGCAAAATGAGGAAGTTGATTTTTATTTATTTCATAAATGTTCAAAGTAAATCAAATTATAATCCCTTTACATCATCCATTAAAAGGGATGTATGTTTATTGTTGACAAAGGAGGCTCATATATTAGCTAACCTGTTACATTTTAAATCTAATATTTTATATCTTATGCAAACAAATGCTAACAAAATAAAAAAAATATTTTATTTTTTAAATAGATGAGTTTAGTGAAGATAGTAAAAAGCTGCCAAAGAGTGTCCTGCATGAATAAAACTCATTGAATACTGTTTAAAATCATCCCATGATGCATACCATGTTGGTTGGTGTGCAGAGCTGGAATATAGACAAAGAATAGTGACTTTGAAGAAGCTAAAATATGGACGTTTGTATTAATATAGAATGAGCAGGTGCATCCAAACTTCTGTGCTGATTGGTATTATAGCCCATATTTGCTTTTATGCAGGCCTTGTTCTAGTACTGGAGAACTGTTTAAAGCTTTTTTGTTTCTGTTGTGCGTCAACATGTGAATATTTAAAATCATTATATGGGACTTACGGCAGCTCTGCTCATCACTATTGTCTAGACAGTCATTGGTGCCATCACACACAGCCCACAGAGGTATACAACGATAGTTTGTTTCGCAGGAGAACTCAGTGTCTGCATCACACTTATGATCAGGACCCACTACGAACAAAGACAAATATCAAAGGTCAGTTAATTCCAAGCTGTTAATGAATGGCCCTTTTCCCAAAGGGACATGACACTCACTGCACTCATCATATGGCTCATCTGATTGGTCTCCGCAGTCGTTCTGTGCGTCACACACATAGCTTGGTGGTATGCAGAGTCCGTTTTTGCATTGAAACTGTCCAGGTTTGCAGGTTTTCTTAGCACAGCTGTCAGCTTCCTCATCGCTGCCATCCACACAGTCCTGCACGCCATCGCAGTGCCAGGATATTGGGATACAGTGCTTATTTTTACACTGGAACTGGTTCTCAGAGCAACGATTGTCACCTGGGTACAAATGCCATGTAACCATTAATGTTAAAAATTAGCAGCAGGACACAAACTATGCAGTTCAGTTACCTGATTCAATAGTCAACTCAACCAAAACCTGTTCTGTTGATACAAACTGAAATAAACTTTTTTCAAATGTTCTTGTTACTGTCATTATAACAATGCATAAAAGTGTTGCATACTGCAGAGTGCAGCATCTTCATCAGATCCATCTGGACAATCATTATGGCCATCACACAGGAAAAATGGGTAGGTGCAGTTCCCATCCTGACACTGGTAGCGTCCAATTGGGCAGTAACGTGGAGAACATGTCTGAGGCTCATCGGAGCCATCCCCACAGTCTGACTGACCATCACACTTCCACCATATGGGAATACACCTGGGGACAAAAGACAAACAGAGAAGAAAAGTATTAGTGGAAGAGCTCAAGATCATTAAATTATCATTAGAGAATGAATTCACTTACTCCTCATTGTTTCCACAGCGGAACTGCGTGCTGGAGCAGTCGGCCACACACTGTATCTTAAAGCCAACTGCCAGACCAATGAAGTGATCGGGACACTCACATCTGGCCGTCGTCCCACCCGGGCCAATCAGACACAGGTGACTACAGGTCAGGTGATGGTCATTGCAGGGATTGTCATCTAGGAAAATGTTAATAAAACAATCAAACAAGGATCATATAAGTTAACAAGTACAAGTTAATGGTGAAGTGAATGATATATAGTCTTACTGCGTGGCTGTCTGTAAGGGTGGTAAATGTGGATGTCATTAGGGCGATGCGTGTTGTTTCCCATTACAACACGGTTAGCACCGGTGTATTTGTGGGCTTTCTCTATGGTGTGGGTGTTCCAGTCGGTCCAGTACAGCAAATCCTCAAACAGGGTCAGAGCGAAAGCATGGGGCATGGAGCCTGTTATAGCCCTATGTCTGTTTTGTCCATCCATATCAGCATAACTGTTGGGAAATAGACATTAGAAATATAGATTCTATACATGATGAACCAGTCCACATATATATATATATATATATATATATATATATATATATAGCTGTGCTAATATAGAATATAAACCAGATATTTGAGGTTTAAACAACTACAATCTCTTAATAGTGCATTCTGTTACACTACAACAGTATGCTACTATTAGTAATGTAATTATGAGTTTGCACAGTGATACAAATGGTGAAATGGTTATTTATTTTATTTATTTATTTAGTCATTTAGCAGACGCTTTTATCCAAAGCGACTTACAAATGAGGACATTATAGAAGCAATCAAAACCAACAAAAGAGCAACAACATGCAAGTGCTATTACAAGTCCTGGTTAGCCTAATGCAGTACACATAGGAAGGTTTTTTTTTTAAGAAAACTAGTATGTAAAATATGGAACAATGAAACTTAGTGTTAGTTTTACAAGAAAAGCTAGCAGTTAGAGAATAAATATGCAATTGATAGAGGGTCAAATGTTTGTGTTTTTTTAAATAAAAAGAAGACAGATTAGATAAAATAAAATTAGAATAGAGAGTGTTAGAGTTAGAGGGTCAAATAAAGATGGAAGAGATGTGTTTTTAGCCGTTTCTTGAAGATGGGTAAGGATTCAGCTGCTCGGATTGATTTAGGCAGGTTATTCTACCAGATGGGAACAGTTAATGAAAAAGTCAGTGAAAGTGATTTTGTGCCTCTTTGGGATAGTACAGTAATGCGTCGTTCATTTGCAAATGCAAGCTTCTAGAGGGCATATAAGTCTGAAGTAATGAATTTAGGTAAAGTGGTGCAGAGTCGGAGGTGTTTCTGTAGGCAAACATTAATGCCTTTAATTTAATGATTATAAGATATTGGTAGCCCGTGCAAATTGATGAATAGAGGTGTGACGTGCGTTCTTTTCGGCTCATTAAAGATTAATCTTGCAGCAGCGTTTTAGATACCCTGCCGATTACCCGGCAGGTTACCCTGCCGATTCATAATATTTACAATACTGTGTGTGTTACATAAAGCAGGCATGTCTGTTACTGAAGATCAGATTTGGTTTGGATACAGTACAGGATACAACTTACTCAAGGAAATTGAGGTGAGCGTCAGCAAAAAAGATCTTGTTGTTGGTGTAGTCGATGGTCAGGGCATGAGGCCACACTAGCTTGGTAGTGATGATAGCTGATGTTTTGGTTCCGTCCATTCCAGCCCTGCCAATGAAAGCCGTCCGCCCCCAGTCTGTCCAGTATAGCCATCTGACCGGAAATGAGAAAGGAAAAGTTTGCACACATGGCTTAACTGGACAAATAAAATAAATATGTGTTATCTTTAGCTCACCCATATTTAGGGTTAACAGCAACAGCCCGCGGATTTGTGAAGCAGTATGTAGAGTTAGCGTCAACGCAACCTTTCAGGAGTTTTTTCCGGTAACGTCCATCAAGTTCAGAGACATGAATGGCTTCTATAATCACATCTGCCCAGTACAGCTTTCTGCAAGGACAAACCCATCCATAGATTTACCCTGACCATTTGTTTTTACAACATCCTTTAAGTAAATAAGTGAAACCTATTTAAGTCCCTCGTTAACCTACCGGCCCACCCAGTCCACAGCCAGGCCTTCTGCTCCGTCCAGGTCACTCTTCAATATGACCTCCCTTGCTGTGCCGTCTAAATACATCCTCTCAATGCGCTGTGTGCCAGTATCCACCCAGTATAAACGCTTCTCAGTAGTATCAAAGTCCAGAGCAACAACGTTCGATAGGCCCTGAAGCACCACCGACGAGGATGATCCATCAGCGGTCAGGTTACGGATGTAGTAACGGTTGCTGTAGAGGAGGTACGGTGCAATCCCACTGTTCTGCCGGCAGGTGCGTCCATCAGGCTCCCGTAGGTATCCCGGTGCACACTTGCAATAGAAGGAACCCACAGCATTCTCACACACCTGACTGCACACTCCCGGTTCCTCTTTGCATTCATCTATATCCTCACAGGCCTTGCCATCTGGCATGAGTTTGTAGCCATCCCTGCAGGAGCAGTAGTAACCAGTCTGTGTATCAACGCAGTTCTGAGCACACTGGTGAATGGCTGGGTTACTGCACTCATTTATGCCTGTGGAGGGACAGAAAAGCACATCATTACCTAATTTGTCATGGTCATTAGTTCCGTTGTAATTATAATTGTGATATTTATTTTTTATTAATTTATTTGTACATGTGCTTGCTGTAATGACAGTATGACCTGAATTGTAAATGCATGCAGATAGAATTGTATGCGGGCAGGGCTTAATTCATCAGTGTGTCAATACTAAAAAGTCTATTTTTAGATGTAAAACTGGCCCATTTCCATACCAAAAATATGCCTTGTATAATTCATAAATTCATTACTCTTTTCAGCTCAATTTTTCTATAATCTTTCTATTTTCTATTTCTACTTCATATTTAAATTTCAAATAAATGCTGTTCTTGAGACTCAATTAATGACTGCTAAAAATTCAGCTTTGCCATCACAGGAATAAATTTAAATGTAAAAATATATAAACAATAATTAAAATTCTTTACATTTAATTTATTTCACAATATTGCTGGATTTACTGTAGTTTACTTCAAATGAATGCTTTACATACAGAGTAATATTGAATGTACAGGCTCACCATTGTAATTTCAACCACATTTTAATAAAATGTTGCTTTACCCTTGTGATTGTTGAATAATCAGTTGAGTAAAAACACATAATAAATACAATTCATTATTAATTTTGAAATCCTTATTCTTGCCTTGCCAAATATTGAATTTTTTGGGCACATCCATAAAGTGAGCCTTTTCCTAAATACGAGTGGTGTCTTACCACAGCCCTTCTCATCACTGTTGTCAGAGCAGTCCCTTTGATGGTCGCAGACCTTGTGGATGTCAATGCACTCCCCAGAATTGCACATGAATTCTCCAGGTGCACAGGTGGGTTCTGGACTCTTGCACAAGCCCTCGAGTTCATCAGTGCCGTCCTGACAGTCTGTATAACCATCGCATACATACGTTGATGGAATACACACTCCATTCTGGCAGGTGAACTCTTGACTGGAGCAGGTGCGGTACACGCAGCCGATCTCATCACTGCTGTCTCCACAGTCATTCACACGGTCACAGCTGAGGAGGAGATTCAGATGCACAAAATAGATTTCAGATTTAGATTTTGGGAAGCATTTGATTTGATACATTGTTTGCTTGAGATACGGCTGGAGGGGAAGAACTCACTGGAAGGGCACCAGAATGCAGCGACCATTGGCGCAAGCAAACTCGTTCATGTGGCAGGTACGGTTGGGGCAGTTGTGCAGCTCATCTGCGGCATCTGTGCAGTCCTTCTCACCATCACACACATAACTCCATGGAATACAGCGAGGAGAGCCTGGGTACCAAGTGGGGCACGTGAAATCGCTGGGGTTACAAGTCCTTGATCCTGAAATACAAAATAATAGTCAGACTTGAACTATTATGCATTGATTTGCTGGTTTCTATCATCTTGATGATAGGCCTCACCGCACTGCAGTTCCTGGGCCTCGTCACTGTTGTCTCCACAGTCGTTGTTGCCATCACATACCCACATTGCCAAAATGCAGTGTCCATTCGCACAGCTAAACTGCTGAGGGTTACATGTACGAACCTGATCCTCTGTGGAAAGAGACAAAGAGAGTATTAGATAGTGATTCCAGGATCTACTTAACAGACAGATGAGGGATTTGACATGTACCGCAGGTGGGTGGCTCATCTGTGCCGTCCAAACAGTCTGAGATATGATCACACACCCATAACTGGGGAATACACTTCCCGTTATCACAGCGGAACTCATCTACCGAGCAAGTCCGGCCAGCTGTTAACAACAGGACATGACTTTAAGAACATTCATGAGTATTTCTTTTCATATTATTCACTAAAAAATTAAATGTCTATCATCATGAAGGACATCTGTAGGCAACAGCTAAAAGCTGAGACCCTGAAACTCACCACAGAAGAGTGGATTTTCATCACTGTTGTCCCCACAGTTGTTAAAGCCATCACACAGGCTACTTGAAGAAATGCAGATGTTGGTGGTGTCACATTTTACTAAGCCGGGTGCGCAGGTTCTGTCCGCTAATAAATCAAATAAATAGTTTTTTTTCTCTGTTACAAAAAATTATACATTTCACCCTTATTGTTACACCAGCTAAAGAGAATCTTGTTCAGAGCTTGTTTTAGATAAAAAAGAAACTCCATGCACCTATAAAAAAGTGTTTTCATTAATTAAAATAGAGCTGAAATAAAATAACTATTAGGTAAATATTAGGTAAAAAATAAAGCTTAACCTTAAAAAATTTTTACCATGTTAATTTTGCTACATAAAATGTGTTTAGGTTGCAGTCCTAAATTTACTAAAATTAACACTGAAAAGATAATTACAAATATTAAGACATATTGTAATAGTTTTTAAATGATACTAAAATACTGCACTCACGGCAGTTAACTTCATCCGTGGTGCCGTTGTCTCGGCAGTCATTGATTCCATCACACACAAAAGCTGCACTGATGCAGCGTCCGTTAGCACAGGTGAACTCTGTGCTAGGGTTACAGGTTGGGAAGGGACAGCCATGCTCGTCGCTGCTATCTCCACAGTCGTTTGTGTAGTCGCACACATAGTACAGAGGCACACAGCCTCCGTTATCACAGGTGAATTCCGTGGGTGAGCAGGTGTGGAAAGCTGTAGAAGGCACATTAATGTTTGCATTTTTTTTTATTTAGGTATAAAAAAATGGTACAAAACTAAATAAAAAATTTTTTTTTGCAAACAATTTAAATTAAACAATTGGTAAGGTTACTTACCACACACTCTCTCGAGCTCATCTGAGCCATCCATGCAGTCCCTGTAGCCATCACATTTCCAGCGCTGGGACAAACAGCTTCCATCCAGGCAGGTGAACTGATCTGTATGGCACCGCTGCCCATTGTCAGGGATGCAGTCTTTCCCATTGTTGGCCAGATACCAGTTACCAGTGCTGGGACACTGACACTCTGGACCAGTTGGACCTGAGATAAAGCAACAGACGAAAGACATGAGAGATGTAATCTTCCCAAAAGAGAAAAAAGAAACTGCATTCAGTGGGGTCCAAAAGTCTAAGAGCAAGTAAAAATGTTTCCATTTTGCATTTTTTTAAACAAAGTATATATATATATATATATATATATATATATATATATATATATATATCATACATTTTATGATTAGCAATGAAATTTGACTGAAGAGCTTAATAAAAAAAAAAAATTCTTAATATTTTCTCTTTTGCTTTAATTGCAGTAACACTCAAGCTGCATAAACTCTGTGTGTAAAACCATAAGATAATGTTCTCCATCTAGCATGACTTGAGAATGTTCAAAAGCACGTAAGTGGAAAAAGATCTGACTATGTACAAATAGTCAAAAGATCAATTACTTAATTGATTAGTGATACAGTGCAGAATCCGTTATATTATTTCTTTGTTTAAAATGTTTAAGTCTCAGACTTTTGGCGCCCACTGCATATATATTCAACTTGTTATTTAAAGTCAAATAAGTGCCTTTAGACCAACCTGGGACACAAACATGGCTGCAGCCTCCATTGAACAGCTGGCAGGGACTCGAGCAGCTCTCCTGCCTGCTGGCAGAGAAGACGTGGATGTCATTGGGTCTGTATTGGAGATCGGTGGCCATTATAGTCAGACCAGAACCGTCATCCTTGTTGGCGCGATACACGATCCGTGTGTTCCAGTCAGTCCAGTAGATATCCTGCTGGAACACTGTCACAGAAAATGGGTACTGTGTCTGACTAAGAATGATCTCCCTGTTCTCTCCAGTCAAAGAGGCACGCTCAATCTTATCCCTGTGACAAAGAGGGTGAAACATTATTTTTACTGCAAAAAAAAAAAAAACTACAAACAAAACTGTTGTAAAAATGAGGTCATTATAAACTCACAGTGTTGCATCAGCCCAATACAGCAGTCGTTCCTCATAATCCAAAGACAGAGCATTAGGCTGAGAGAGGCTTGTGTTTACAATTGGGATCCGAAAGTTTCCACCAATTGTGGCTCGTTCAATTTTAGCAGGGGATCCCCAGTCAGTCCAGTACAGGTATCTGAGCAAGCAAAATCAGTTTTCAGAGAGTAATTCTTGTAAATATATTAGCCTAATGTTAACTATTTTAACCCAGGCATTTTTAAAGCCCTGAAAGAGTCACGCTTGTAATTTTGAAAGGGGGTTAATACTGTATTGTGATACCAAAAGTATACAATTATAGTGTGGAGAGATGCAGTGTTTGAATATAACGGCCAGCTGTTTAACAACAAACAACTAATCACAAACTGAACTTCACAGAAACGATCACATTGTATTTCATCTCAGTGTTTGAGTGGGAAAAAAACAAAATGTCAAACACTGACAGAAAATGCTCCAAGGTGAAAAAGAGTTATTCTTTTATTCTTGCTGTTATGGTCCGAAAAGTTAAATCAGGACAAACTGGATGGTTCAGTCAGAAAAACAAATCACTATCACTAACTTTGTAATTGAATAATCACACAAAGTCATATTGTGGTTTCAATTATGGGGTTTAGTTGAGAATTTTAAGTGTGAACAGCACTTACCCATAGCAGGGATCCACCACAATGGCTCTGGGGCGGTCACCATGTGCAATAAAGGAACGGTTTTGGCCATCTATTCCCATTGACTGCACACTCCGATTGTAATAATCTGTGAAATAAAGACGCTTGTGGATCCAATCGTATGCCAGACCTTCAGGATCATCCAGATCTAACAGATGAAACGAAAGCAGAAAACACTTTAACATTGTTATTGGATGGTTTCTGCTTACTCATTCTGATAATATTAAAAAGTTAGACTCTACCACTAGCTATGGTGATCGGTGGGCTTGTGATGCTGGTGGTTAGAATGTATCCTATTTTACTCCTGCCTAAACCCACATACTGTGTAAAGAACACTCTCTTGTCCTGGAAGTCAAACTCTGTGGCTAAAACGCCGTAGCCCAGGCTAAAGGTGGGAAATGGGGTGCTGTGGTCTTCTGGGTCCAGCCTCATGCTGTTCACGGTGTAATCCGTGGTGAAGATCAGGTACTCATCCAGGCCAAAGCCACATGAGACTCCATTGCTGAGGAGAGAACCATGGGCACAGGCACATTTGGGCTGTTGCTGCTCGGGCATTGCAAAACAAAATTGTTGACAGCGCCCGTTGTCCTCTAGGCATGGGTTAAAACCCACCAGGTTGGCAGAAGTGGGCTGAACATGGGAGTCAAACACTCCAATGTCAGTCAGATCCTCTATACCATCTCGGATCACCTCTGGTGTGTCTGTATTCCCAGGACTCTTGCTGGCCTGGAACAGTTTGCCCAGTTTGCGATCCACCCATAGCATGTACTCGCCAAAGATGGCGACACTGTATGGCATGGGGTAGCGACTACCGTAGCGTACAATCTGCCTCTGAGAACCATCAGACGCCATGCGGGAAATCATATCCAGTGTGTCATCAACCCAGTACAAGAAGTCATTGGTGTAATCGACTGTTAACCCTCTGGGGGATGACAGGCTCTCAGAGGCAAGAACTGTCCGATTGGTACCATCCAAAAGAGCGCTCTCAATCTTGGGTGACTGGCCAGCATCAGTCCAGAAGAGGAGACGCAATTTAGGGCTGACAGCAAGATCTAGGGGACGATCCACTGAACTCTTCAGCAGGATAAGTTGAACGCTTGTGTTCAGACGTAAAACCTCAAGGTATGTTTGAGAGGTATATGCGTTAGTGAAGTATAAGTTTCCTGACATAAAAAAGAAAAGAATCAGCCAAACACATACAACCCACTTTCACAGTATACATGGTGTCACTTTCACATTTATTTACCTGCGATCCAATCTACTGCCAAGCCCTGAATCCTTCCAGTGCCTAACTGACTGATGACAGTAGAATAGCGTGAGCCATCTGTCTTTGTCCTGTAAATACCTCTGTAAGATGAGTAGGTGCTGTTATCAATCCAGTACAGGAATCCAGAGGTGATGTGCATGTCTACCTTGCTGAGAACTGAGTAAGTATCTACAGAATAAAAGCAGATTGTGTTTTTTAATACAAAATGCTACATCACATGGTAACATTTATTCATTTTTCTGACATTTATTCATGTAAAAAATATTAAATTGAATTAATTTACTACATCTTTAACAGAGATCAAACTGTTTAGCATACTGTAATCAATACTCACTTGCTCCCACAGGAACCATGGCCTCAGAGTGGTCAGAGCTGTTGATGTGGAATCCTCTAATAAATTTGGAAGAGGACACTATAGCATAAGAGTCAAACTGTTCACAGTGAGACCCATCCTGAGATGGGATAAAACCTGTGGTGCAGGCGCATGTCTTTTGTCCATCAGGTTTTGGCAGACACAGGTGGGGACAGCCTCCGTTGTTTGTACTGCAAGCATTGGTAGTGCCAGCAGAGTCTGGATTTAAAGAATGGATGGTAAACAGAACATAGTGAATGATTTTTAACAAAACGAAATTACACTTTTGGCTTGTCGTAAATTCTGCCTGAATTTTTTTTTATATTTAATAGAAAGATTACTTACTAATATTTCTGAGTGTAGATGTCAAATATATTGTAATGACTGCTAAACTGAATATTTAACCACTGGCAACATACAAGTGCTACTATCTTGTATCACTCCACTTTTCAAAAAGTTAGCAGAGTTCATAGCTGACATCTTACAACTCCTGTAAAATTATCCTTTATTTCAAGTAAAGGGCAAACTGTAATGCTTCACTCACTGTCTCTGGCATGCACTTTCAGTGCCCGCACCCCTGCCATGCCACTCCTCATCACCACCATGTCTGCGCCTGTGTTCTTATCCACTCTCTCAATGACCTCATAGTCAAGGTCAGTGTAGTAAAGGTAGCTTTGATACACAGTGATGCCCCAGGGATGAGACAGGCCACTCACGATGGTCACCCTGCTCACACCATCCATCGTTCCACATTCAATCTGCCGATCACAGAGAATTTAAAAGCCATAATAACTTATAAAGTGCATAATAACTTATTTCCACATGTGGATTTAAGAACAAGTGTATATTTCTCACCATCCCAGTTTGAGGGACACCCCAGTAGATTTTCCTGGCATCTATGTCTGCAGCGATGAACTCAACATTGCCCAGGTTGTCAGTGTAGAGGTTTCTGAGGTTTCCGCCATCCATATCTGCACTTGCCACCTTTGGCGGAACTCCACTATCTGAACCTCTGTCTGTCCAGAACAGTGTCCTGCATGATGAGTGGATGACGACAGTACATTAATAACTAATACTTAATAACTTAATAACTACTTAGTGCAGGACAAATGTATGCTAGTCACAAAAAGTGTTTACCCTCTGGTTGGATCAAGAGCTATTCCTATTGGCTCTCCAACTCCCTCTGGTTTCCCTGTGTTTGAAATGATAGTCTTCCTGTAATGTTGAGATCCATCAACCCTAATGACCTTTTGTGGGAAGACGAGCAAAAATAAAAATAAAAAGATATAACAATAAACAAACAACAATAAATAAATAATTTGAAATAATTTAATTCAATTAATTGATATATAATATATGATAAAGTGTGTTAATGTGTGAAGAAATGTTGTTCACCTCAATGGCCTTAACAGTGGGATTAGTGTAGTACATGATTCGTGTTATCCAATCAAAAGCAAGACCGGAGGGGGAACCAATGATAGCGGCTGGTGCAAACTGAGTTCGATTGGCTCCATCTGTCTTACTTCTATAAATTGAGCCCTTGGGGGACAACAACAATATTGTCATGATAAACAGTACTATTTGATTCAATTTTATTGTTTTTCTTTCTTTTTATTTTTATAAAGATTTATTTTTTTAATTAAAATTTTCACAATCTTTCAGTATTATTTTGCTTTGCTATTTGAATTAGAATCAGAATGAGCTTTATTGGCCAAGTGTGCCCAAACACACAAGGCATTTGTTGTGGTTTCCAGGAAATCTGGGTACATGCATACATATATAACACAAAAAAATAGAAAGAACGTGAAATAAAATTAAGAAAAAAAAAATCAAAATAATACATTATTATGCATCAAGACTGCAAAATATTGTGTAATAGTTTATGTCTATTTATGAGTAATGTCATAGGTAATTCTAAAACAATGTTCTAAGAAATTGTCTGATTAACTTACAGTGCCTTGCACCCAGTAGACAAACTGCTCTTGATCATCAAAATCAATATCTCGGCCTTGTGTGATGCCTGAAATTGGTGCCATGGCATTGTTGGATGTGTCATTGGGGTTGAGAGGAACTCCCATAATTACTGTATCTCTGACGACCATCAAGAATGGTGTGTCATCTAGGAAAAATAATTATTACAGCATCATTAAGTCAAGTGAAAGGCCATTCGACCTCAAGAACTTAATTGGCATATGCTCATTTTGCCAAGACCCTGACCTTTAGTACAAGTACGGCCATCGCTGGCAAGGGTCCAGCCAGACTGGCAGTCACACCTGTAGTATCGTGGTCTTAAGATTGATAGCAGACACAGCTGACTGCATGGATGGCTCTCACAGGGGTTAAGTCCTGAATGGGATCCAACAGAATAAGTTAGTCAACCAAAAAAAAAAAGACACTTCATTCGTTAATAACCTGCGTGAAAGCCTAACCTAAAGGTTGTTTGACAGGGTGATCCATGGCGATACCCATGCATTGGTACACACTAGTCAGAAGGGTAGTGATGTTTCCTCCATGAAATTTGTTAGTCCTCATGATTTGGCTTGTGTAACGGTCACTCCAGTATATGTTGTCTTCGAAGATGGTTATGCCATGAGGTTGCTGAAGAGCCTGCAGACACAGAGACGGTAGGAAGTTATGAGTAAAAAATACAACATTAGATAAACATACTGTGCCTTATATTTCAAGTAAGATACAGGTGCTGGTCATATAATTAGAATATCATCAAAAAGTTGATTTATTTCACTAATTCCATTCAAAAAGTGAAACTTGTATAATGTATACATTCATTCCACACAGACTGATATATTTCAAGTGTTTATTTCTTTTAATTTTGATGATTATAAGTGACAACTAATGAAAAACCCCAAATCAGTATCTCAGAAAATTTGAATATTGTGAAAAGGTTCAATATTGAAGACACCTGGTGCCACACTCTAATCAGCTAATTAACTCAAAACACCTGCAAAGGCCTTTAAATGCTCTCTCAGTCTAGTTCTGTAGGCTACACAATCATGGGGAAGACTGCTGACTTGACAGTTGTCCAAAAGACGACCATTGACACCTTGCACAAGGAGGGCAAGACACAAAAGGTCATTGCAAAAGAGACTGGCTGTTCACAGAGCTCTGTGTCCAAGCACATTAATAGAGAGGCGAAGGGAAAGAAAAGATGTGGTAGAAAAAAGTGTACAAGCAATAGGGATAACCGCACCCTGGAGAGGATTGTGAAACAAAACCCATTCAAAAATGTGGGGGAGATTCACAAAGAGTGGACTGCAGCTGGAGTCAGTGCTTCAAGAACCACTACGCACAGACGTATGCAAGACATGGGTTTCAGCTGTTGCATTCCTTGTGTCAAGCCACTCTTGAACAACAGACAGCGTCAGAAGCGTCTCGCCTGGGCTAAAGACAAAAAGGACTGGACTGCTGCTGAGTGGTCCAAAGTTATGTTCTCTGATGAAAGTAAATTTTTCATTTCCTTTGGAAATCAGGGTCCCAGAGTCTGGAGGAAGAGAGGAGAGGCACAGAATCCACGTTGCTTGAGGTCCAGTGTAAAGTTTCCACAGTCAGTGATGGTTTGGGGTGCCATGTCATCTGCTGGTGTTGGTCCACTGTGTTTTCTGAGGTCCAAGGTCAACACAGCCGTATACCAGGAAGTTTTAGAGCACTTCATGCTTCCTGCTGCTGACCAACTTTATGGAGATGCAGATTTCATTTTCCAACAGGACTTGGCACCTGCACACAGTGCCAAAGCTACCAGTACCTGGTTTAAGGACCATGGTATCCCTGTTCTTAATTGGCCAGCAAACTCGCCTGACCTTAACCCCATAGAAAATCTATGGGGTATAGTGAAGAGGAAGATGCGATATGCCAGACTCAACAATGCAGAAGAGCTGAAGGCCACTATCAGAGCAACCTGGGCTCTCATAACACCTGAGCAGTGCCACAGACTGATCGACTCCATGCCACGCCGCATTGCTGCAGTAATTCAGGCAAAAGGAGCCCCAACTAAGTATTGAGTGCTGTACATGCTCATACTTTTCATGTTCATACTTTTCAGTTGGCCAAGATTTCTAAAAATCCTTTCTTTGTATTGGTCTTAACTAATATTCTAATTTTCTGAGATACTGAATTTGGGGTTTTCATTAGTTGTCACTTATAATCATCAAAATTAAAAGAAATAAACACTTGAAATATATCAGTCTGTGTGGAATGAATGTATACATTATACAAGTTTCACTTTTTTAATGGAATTAGTGAAATAAATCAACTTTTTGATGATATTCTAATTATATGACCAGCACCTGTATAGATGGATTTTAACTAGGGACTTTAAATGGTTACCATGTCACTTGCAAAGACTTGATGCCTGTTTTTGCCATCGTAGTCACAGTAGTCAATATATTTCAGGTAGGCGTCAACAAAGTATAGTCTTCTAGTTGTGTAATCCAGGGTAATTCCATTGGGCCAGTATACCTTGCTAGTCACAATTGCTCTTCTTGCAGATCCGTCCATACTAGCCTGCTCTATTCGAGGGTTCTGACCCCAGTCTGACCAGAACATTACATTGGTGCTAAGAAGAAAACAGAAGGAATTCACATTTTTTGATACAAGACTTTAAAATCCCTATGTGATCTTAAAACAATAATTAGTTATTCCAAACCCAAAAGACTTTTCTCCATCTTCCTTAGCACAATAAATAAATAATACAAGGATTATTTCAGTCCCTACATTGAAAACTTTGATGTCAGAAGTTCATGAAGAGATTGTAAAAGTAATCCATTTGAATCGAGTGGTTTCATAAAGTCTTCAGAAGAGACGTGATCACTTTATATAATGAACAGATTTAATGGTTGCACTTTATTTTACAGTATGTGTACTTACATGTACTTACAGTGTACTTAACTAAGAAAGTACTGGTAATATAAGGTAACTATATGGGGTAGGGTTAGGTTTAGGGTTAGTACCTAGTAATTACCTAGTTATTGTAATTATTATAATAACAACATAGTATGTACATGAGGAACAGGACTGTAAAATAAAGTGCTACAGATTTAATTTAAGCATGTTCTTACATATACAGTAAACATCCACATGCAAAGATTGCATAAAATATGATCAACGGAAGCTCAGATGTGCTTGCTTAAAACACAAGAACCAGTGACTAATGAGGTTTCTTCTTATGCATCATTCGGTTCAGTTTGATTGAGCTTCTGTTTACCATATTATATGGCAGTTCTTTTGAACAATAATGAATGAACAAAAGTCTTATGGATCTGAAATAACATGAGGGTAAATAATGGCAGTAATGAGTGATAATAGTTGCACTAATCCTTTTAACAGTAAAACTACTGTTGCATTCTCTCAAAATAGAAACAAATCAGTAAGTATGTCAATATGCATACTAGTTGCGGGGATCTAGAGCCAGTCCGCGAGGGCTGGTAACGTTCTTGGTAATCAAAACCTTCCGGAAACGGCCATCCAGAGTAGAAACTTCAATGTTTTCCATAACGTAGTCGGTCCAGTAAATGTTTCTACCCACCCAATCCACTGCTATGCTTTCAGGTACCATCAGGCCTGAAGAGAACACCTAACACACCAGCATCATCAAATTAATTAATCCCAAACTGTAGTTGATGAACATATCAGTAATATATTTATGACATGAAATGCATAAGCCATATTAAGACAACTAGACCTTTATATCTTTTTAATTAGTTACCTGTTTTTTGTCTGTGCCATTCTGGAAGGAACTATAGATCATTTTCAAAGATGAATCACCCCAGTAGACTCGTTTATTGACATTATCAAAGTCTACAGCGACAATGCTTGTGCCACTGACAACAGGAAAAATAAGGGGTGGCCTGAAGTAAATGCGGTTAGCACTGATCTGGCTGCGTCTGGCCACCAGAAGTAAAGCATCACCTGGAGCTGGAACAGATTATACATTTCCTCACATTTCAGGTTTTACTATCCTTGTGTCCTTATAATACTTAATACTTTAAATATTATATGGATTTGTTGTTAGTTGGAATAGTGTGAACTCGCATAAAAATCATTGGCCATTTGACTAGAAATGCAATTCAGCAACATGCTATACTTCATAAAGTCTTGGGCAGTCATGTTTGATGTGTGAGTGATGGAGAGGATGCTTACAGGTTACTCTGCATGTACGTCCATCAGGCTCCAGCTGGTAACCATCTTGGCAGTAGCATCGGAAGGAGCCACGCTCATTGTAGCAGGTTTGACTGCAGAATCCAGGGATTAGACACTCGTTTATGTCGTCGCAGGTCTTTGAGTCGTTCAGTAGCTGGAATCCTGGCTCACAGGTACACTGAGCTCCAAATGGACCCTGAATACAACCATGACTGCAGCCTCCGTTATTTACCTGACAGTCATCTTCATCTAATAAGGTAAACAGTGAGATTTTTTTTTTTAAGTAGTTCATCAACATCAGATATTAATACATAAATCTGTTTTCAACAGCAGTACTTACTGCAGACGGGAGACTCGTCAGCTCCATTGGGGCAGTCTCTCTGGCCATCACACACCTGAGCCTCTGTGATGCACACATGGTCTGTGGGACACAACCACTGACCTGATGGGCAGCTGAATGGTGGAGTGGGACAGTTGGTTTCATCACTCATATCCCTGCAATCATTATCCCCATCACAAACCCAGCTTTGAGGCACACAGTTTCCATTAGTACACTGGAACTGGTAAGAACTGCAGGTTCGGGGCGGGCAGCTATTGTGCTCATCAGAGCTGTCCTCACAGTCTGCATGGCCATCGCATTCCCATGCTTTCGGAATGCAGAATCCATCAACCTGGCACTGGAACTCATTGTCATGGCACAGACCTGGCCCACGTGTGGCTGCACATGAAATACCAGTCATTAGTAATCACTAGCATTATTTTTTTAGCATTAATGGCTAATTAATAATACAAAAATAGATTACAAACTAGATACACACTTAGTAGGTTATATTCATATAAAAAATATATTTAATATTATATAAAATTATATTTTTGGCTATTGATTAAAAGTGCCTTATATCAATTAAAAGAAATATGTAAAGACTTCCTAAAACATCATCCTAAACTGTTATTTCCCCCAAAAGTCACAGTTAACTGCAAAAAACTGAATTAAAAGCTGAAAAGAGAAAAAGAGCTGATAACTTACGACAGCCGCTCTCATCTGAGCGGTCCCTGCAGTCATAAACCCCATCACAACGGTAACTCAGACTCACACACTGATCTCCACTGGCACATGCAAACTCATATGTTGCACAGGAGTACTCTACCCAAAACACACATCATCCATGGTAAATAAAGTCATCATGAAACAGAAGTGTAGCTACAGATCTTTTCTTTCATGTTGTGATGTACATTCAAGTGTAAAAAACTACTGACAGAAAAAAATGTAGGGCCATGACTTGGTTCTATGCAGTGATTGTTGATTGAATTTTGAGATGTCGGCATTGCTCTCAAAAGTGAACGCAGAGGAACATAAGCAAGGGCGGAGTTTAAGTGGATTAAATAATTAGAGATGTCCACGAGAAGTCCATCAACAGATCAGAATTCGGTCATTGTCACCAGAAGGTCCAGTTATTTTGATTAATCAGACATTTTTAGTAAATCAGATATTTTGATTATAAGGTGAAAACCTTTTTCTTTTAATGAAACATATGCACACATTAATTAGTCACAATAAAATCTACAACATGTATTTATAAAACAGATTTTTAATTTCATGACAACTAATTCATAACTAATTCAATTCGTATTAAATCACTGCCTTACCACAGTCCTTCTCGTCAGATCCATCTAAACAGTCCTGGTCTCCATCGCAGACATATGAGTTATATATACAACGGTGATCTGGACACAGGAAGAAGCCAGGCTGGCAGGTGGTGACAGTGGAATCTGGAAGAGGACAGAGAAGAATGAGAGTGGTTAAAATGAACTGTACATGGGCAGTTCTAGGGGTGAGCTTCTGAGAATTGTTTTTTAAACTGTCTTTGCCGATAAGCATTGCTGCATATTCACTGAACCTTGTTCATATATTTTCTGAATTTCCTCCAAAATCTTCATTACTCACTGCAATGTCTCTCATCAGATCCATCGCCACAGTCATTGAAGGCATCGCACACCCATGTTTTTGGGATGCAGTTTCCGTTAGCACAAGCAAATTGGCTGGATGAGCAGGTAGTTGGAACACGTGTGGGGCAGTTATCCTCATCGGTCCCATCACCACAGTCATCATGCCCATCACAGCGCCATCTAGCAGGGATACAGTGCTTGTTCCCGCAGGTGAAGGCATATGGAGAGCAGGTTGTTCCTGATTAAAAAAGTTGAAAGGAGATGTTCATAGACAAGTCTATGTCTTTAGATGGTCCTCAAGCACACTCGCATATAAATACACACCTGGATCTGTGCAGTTGGCTTCATCTGTCTTGTCGGCACAGTCATTCACACCATCACAGCGGAAAGAATTCGGCACACAGTGGCCCCTGTCGCAGGGAAAGGCATAGTCCCCGCAGTTATCATCTGGTGGGGGCTCAGTATCATCCTTCACACAGTCCCTCTGGTTCTCTTGCAGTTTCATTCCATAGGGACATCCGCACACACGGTTGGACGCAGGCGTAGGGAAACAGAAGTGGCTGCAGCGGCCGTTTTGAATAAGATTGCATCTGCTTTTGAACACTGTACACAGCAACAAGATTACAGTAGCTGATTATCCCTTACTGTGACAAATAATAACTTACATCTAACAAGTACAAGGGTCAAATTGATGTCCTGTCTATGAAGAAAAATATAATACAAATGAATTCATTCAGTGAAATTAATAAACCTCTTCTATGTAAAGCATGTGTTTAATTTCTGAAATCAATAATATTTATTTCATTTTAATATTTTCTTCGGGTGTATAAAGTCAAAATGATGAAGTGATACAACTGTCCTGGCATCATCAAGAAAAAAAAAACTTAATTTAAAATAATTAATTTTTTGATAAAACATTTGATAAAAAGACAGCAGCTTTTCTGTGTCACTCACAGTTCTGAAGATCAGCTGAGTAGGCCTTAATGTTCATTATGCCCGAGATGCCCTTTCGTAGGATTATATTTTCCCCACCATCCCTCTTCCTCATTCGGAAAACAGAATTTGTCCTCCAGTCTGACACAAATAGATGATCTAACAAATAAAGTGGAGGCAGATCAGTCCGTGAAACATGTATTAAATTGATTTAGTTGAAAATAATCCTAAAATCAGCATCATAATGGCCAAGTGAAGAATGAAGAAATGCAGAAGTGCCAACCTGTGTGTATTGTAAGCGAGAAAGGATGAGTGATTTGTCCAATACTGGAGAAGGCCTGTCTATCTAGCCCATCAATGCTCACATGCTCAATCCGGTCTAGCTGTGCATCAACCCAATACAGCCTATCCATCCTGTTGAGCACAAAAATAAGCTTTTTGTTTGTTTTAATTCAAACTGATCCATTTGTCAGGATCAAAGCTCAATGAAAAGTGAATAAACTCATCTCATTTATAAACAGAACTCTTTAAGAAATCAAAGAGTATAGGTACAGAAAATATTTATTGTAAAAGGATCTCCTTACAGGTAGTCCAAGGCAAGTCCGTTAGGCCAGCCGAGTGTTGAGTTGATTAGTGGAACAGCATTGCTTCCATCGGTGTATGCTCTGGTGATCACAGCTGGACGGTACCAATCAGACCAGAAGAGGTATCTAGGGGAACAAAATAGAGCTGTCCAGTAAGTTCCATAAAAATCCATATAATAAAATCACACACAAATGCTCAAATCTTCAGAACAGCTGTTATTTGGGTCTTATATTTAATTATGTTCCTCTGTATTTACAGAAATTGCTATAGATGTTTTATTTAGCACAAAACTGTATTCTGAATGTTGTACTCTTGCCAATGATTTCTCATACCCTGCACTGGGGTGCACGGCAATACCCCGGGGGTATTTTAAGTTCTGAACAATGTCCCGTCTTGATCCATCTGTTACTTTAAAAGCGGAAACGGTGCGATAAGTGCTGGATGTCCAGAAGAGGATGTGAGAGGTCCAATCATATGCCATTGACTCCACAGAGCCCACTCTGTAACCTGTCAGGATCTCATGATCTGAGATATAACAACAAAAGCACATTTAGTGAAAAAAAACGTTCCGTATTTTACAGGACTGTATTTTGTAAGAAATATATAATATATATATATATATGTGTGTGTGTGTGTGTGTGTGTGTGTGTGTGTGTGTGTGTGTGTGTGTGTGTGTGTGTGTGTGTGTGTGTGTGTGTGTGTGTGTGTGTGAGCCTCTCTGAGAAAACCCAGCTCAAGTAATTTTTTTGTGATTTGCTTTTTTCTACAAAAAAAATCATCCTTCATGTGGTAAAGAACATTCTGTGACAATTTAACCTTTATATCTTTAAGTTTATGTCAAAGTTTGAAATTATAGTGAAATTAATGGTATAAATCACATTTTAATGCTTCTAATATTCTCATAATTAGATTTTGAGACTTTAGCCTGGATTTTACAGAGATGGTCACACACACACACACACACACACACACACACACACACACACACACACACACACACACACACACACACACACACACACACACACACACACACACACACACACACACACACACACACACACACACACACACACACACACACACACACACACACACACACACACACACACACACACACACACACACACACACACACACACACACACACACACACACACACACACACACACACACACACACATATAATAGATTTGAATAAAATGTTAATGAAAACAACAGAATATATTATTTTTTTATGATTTTGTAAATACTTATAATTTTTATTTTCATTTTAAACATTTTAAATTAATCTAAAAAGTAATTAATATTACATTTCTGAAATAAAAAAATTCCAGGTTTAATAGTATATTTAATCTCTGATTAATTTTAACATTGCTGTTTGGATTCAATCAAAAGTGGTACTTGGCCATTTTAGCGTTTTATTGTTAAAAAACAAACAAGCAAAAAAGAAAGTGTTGTGTTTTTCACTTACTGGTTCCATTGATGGGTGATTTGTAAATGAGTTGTCGCATTCTGTCATTGTAAAACACAGTCTCCACTGATGCATCGTACTCCACTCCAGAACCAGAGAAGGATTGGGCCATGCCAGCGAGTGGCAGTGTGACATCTTCCTGGGACGAAACGTTAAGAGGAATCCCCCTGACTGCTTGTGCACTTGCCACCAGTAAATAATCTCTAATCTCTGAAAGAAAAAACTATGTTTGTTTTAGGGATTTGGTACAGCTGAAACTGAAAATAAAAATCTTCAATGTTAAAATACACTCCCCTATCCCAGTATATGACCATCTAATTCAACAACAGTGAGTTTCATGGTTTGGCAGGCAGGTTCTCTCACTCACTAAAGCAAGTGTGGCGATCATCATGAAGGTCGAATCCTAGGCGACACTTGCAGCGGTAACCCAGCCCGTTGTTGTCAGTACGGTGACTCAGAAGGCAGATTTGCTGACACCCACCATTGTGTTTGCCACATGGGTTTATCACTGTAGTCAGAAAAAGGCCAGGTGTTATAAATGTAATGTTGCAATGTGTCTTCCTTGTTCATATTTTGTGAGTATTTTACATTTTGCATTATCAACAATAAACTTTGTCTCACCAAAGGGCTGAAGAGCTGGATGGGAAACCACAATTTGTCCAGGTCTGTTTGTAGAGCGGTACAGAAAAGTCGGGTCACTGCCATTGAAGCGGTTGGTCCTAATCACACCCATCTTGACCCAGTCTGTGAAAAAGGCATGGTTCTCGAATACCGAAATCCCGAATGGGTGGGGGACCTGATGACCGCCATTCAACACTGTTTTCCTAGTAGCATATTAGATAACATAAATATAAATTTAGTATTCAGTTAATTTTTTTTATAAATAAATAAATAAACACTATATCAGTGATTCTCAACCTTTTTGACTCCAAGGACCCCAACTGTCCATAACAATATTCACAGGCCCCATGACTGTCCAGTTTTTCTTGATTGACTGGATAAGAATTAAGGATGAGGATTTAAAAAAAAAAAAACTTTCTACCTGATAAAATATTTTTGAGCTTAACATAACTATAAATATATTATATAAACTGTAATATCAATATGTCCATGGAGATAGAGTTATAAAATTTCATTAATTTACATGACTTTTAAATGTTTAGAAATTGGGATTGATCCTAAATGAGAACATGTGAAAATGTCCAGGCCCACTTGGCCTTCTAGTGGGCTCCAGGCCCGTGGTTGAGAACCACTGACTTACATGTTTTAGAAAGGTTTTAATTGGTGATTTATGGAGTACAATACCTCTCCAAGCCACTATATGTAACAGTTTCAACAAGGTTAAAATGGCTATCTGTCCAGTAAACCCTCTTGGTGACCAAATCCAAGGTGATTCCAGTAGGGGAACCCAGTCTGGTCTTAACCAGCTCAAACCGGTTACTGCCATCCATGAATGCCCGTTCTAGTTTAACATCATCTGTGTTATAACCAGAGTCTGTGAAGAACATGTATCTGTAGGAGACAGGTTGGACCACAAGTAGATGAGGTCAATATTCCATTACAACCCAATACATTTAATCCACAAAAATACTGTACTCACCCCACTGTTGGGTCCAAAGCAAGCCCGTGAGGGGTCACCAAGTTTTCTGCGATCAGCGTGACACGGTTTCCTCCATCATAATCACATGCTTCAATTCTCTCCACACGTTCCTCAACAAGGTACAACTTAAAGTTGATCCAGTCCACAGCCAGATTCTGGGCATTGTGCACTGCTTCAGACAGCACCTCCATCTTTTCACTACCATCAAAATTTATGGAGTAAACCTGAAAAATACATATGTTATATATATAACTGTTTTCATATGTTCTATGCAATTTCTCACTATAAACCATTAAACACCTTCTGAGAATTGGTGTCTGTCCAGAAGATCCTTTGAGTGTGCCAGTTGTAACCGACACCCACAGCATAACCTTTACCATCTGACTGGACCAGAAGCCTTACAAACCTTCCATGAATATCTGCCATCTTGATATCACGGCCATCTGTGAATATCAGCTGTGGTAAACCCCCTGTAATGACAAAAAGGACAAGGAACATTACAATGTTTTATCAATAATATTAGCTAAAATACTGTGCACAATAAAAAATTTAAACAAAATACAATATATTATTTTATTTTATTAAATTGTACTTTTCTGTATTACTTATTAGCCAATAACAACTCAACTAAATTGCCCCTAGAAGTGCCTTCAATGTAGGCAGATGATGGTTAACTGATGCTTTTAATGAGATTCATAGCAGTTTTGGAAAGGCTGCTGTGATCCTGTACTAAAATCTTGAACTAAAACAGTTTGAGGCACTAAAATAGATTCAAATTAAATTTATATGGACTTACAAATACCACAAATGATGCATTAAGTTTGACACATTTAGCACATTAAAAAAAGCTAGATTCCAATCACCTGAAATATTGGCCTTGCAGACATGACCCTGCTCCAGGAAGTATTCATCTGCACAGCTGCAATGATGTGTGCCTGGGCGATCCTCACAGAAATGATCACAGATACCCCAAATTTTACAGTCATCGTAGTCTGAGGACAAACCACATACATGGGTCAAAAACACGACTCATTATAGTTGTCTTGATATAACCAAAAATACACTTATGCAAATGTCTAAATTGTACCAAAAAACTAAAACAACAACAACTCTCATTAAATGGCTGGAATTCATGAAAACTCTTGTCTTAGTTTGGCTCAATCTTTTTTTTAATAACAGTTCTCTAATAAAATAAGCAGTAAATCAGTTCTGTCTTAAAATATGATAAACATTAGATTTTTTTACCCAGCAAATCAGTCAGTGCTACATAACGACCAATGGAAATGAAAACTAGAACACCTTAAAAATTACTTGAAAAACAATAATGATTAGGTGTACTCGAAGGCATGAGGCATACGTTAATACTTTATTGAGAACTTGCAACTAGATTTTTAAAGGATTTCTCCTTTTCATAACATTGCTAAATATTTTGTTGTTATTATTTTTTTGTTGCTATATTTCAGTGCTTAGTGGTGTGCGGGTGCATGTGCCATGGGTTTTTTTTTCTTATCAAAACTGTGCAACGTCATAAAAAAGAAACACTGCTATAAACAACTCTTTTCACAATTAGTTCATCTTGGCGGCTGTTATAGTAAAAAACGAGAGAACAGTGGGCATTTACTCTGAGTTCTTAGTAGCAGACAAACCCCTTTCAACTGTACATCAAATCAGACAGCTAAATTCAGGGTGTAAAACTAACAATTATATCTAAATTATGAAACTTTTTGATGAACAAATCCTAAGATTTATATTTGAATATAAGACTATAAATATACCTCAGGAAACGTTATAAAATAATAAAAAAAATCATGACCTTTAAGGAACTCACAAACACACAGTTGTTATTCTTTCTAGCATGATGTGACATTACCCAAACGTAGATATAAATCTGATTTGTAATCAGATAATAAAGGGGTCTCATGGCACTTACCCACACAAGTGCGACTGTCATTGGCCACAGCGAAGCCATCGGGGCAGTAGCACGCTCCACCCTGAGGGCTGGGATGACAGCGGTACTCACAGCTCAGAGCAGAACACTGGTGCAAATCTACGAGAGAGACAGTTTTTGTAGGTAGTAATTATAAGTATCTTGGGCAATTGAGTTAACAACAAAATACACTACTTTAAACTGTCCTGTAATACTGAGGGTTTCGTTGCGTTATCCATATTCATTATAGATGCACTGTCATCTAGTAAGTACTTTGTTATTGGCTGTTAGGCTTGTTAGGGAACTTGTTAATGTTAACTTGTTAATGCTTGACTGACAACACATCATCATTACAATAAAATATTTTTTTTGTAACATGCTGATCAACACAAAATTGTTAACATTTAATTTAATTTACCACAGGTCAGATGTGCTGTACTATTGGTCTCATCGGTTCCACCAGGGCAGTCAGGATGTTCATCACACACTTTGTTTATGGGAACACACATTGAAGAGCCTGGACAGGGCCATTCGCCAGGGTAACAGTCTCGGATACCTGGGTCTGAAAGTATGAGCATTTAGGGAAACTAATTTACCATATGCTTTACTGATTTAATCTGTTGCATAGTGCTGCAAGATTAATCTTTAATGAGCCGAAAAGAACGCACGTCACACCTCTGTTCATCAATTTGCACTGGCTACCAATAGCTGCTCGCATTAAATTCAAGGCATTAATGTTTGCCTACAGAACCACCTCTGGCTCTGCACCCCTTTACCTAAATTCATTACTTCAGACTTATGTGCCCTCTAGAAGCTTGCGTTCTGCAAGTGAACGACACATTACTGTACCATCCCAAATAGGCACAAAATCCCTTTCACTGACTTTTTCATTAACTGTTCCCATCTGGTGGAATGACCTGCCTAACTCAATCCGAGCAGCTGAATCCTTACCCATCTTCAAGAAACGGCTAAAAACACATCTCTTCCATCTTTATTTGACCCTCTAACTCTAGCACTCTCTATTCTAAATTTATTTTATCTAATCTGTCTTCTTTTTATAAAAAAAAAAAAACACAAACATTTGACCCTCTATCAATTGCATATTTATTCTCTAACTGCTAGCTTTTCTTGTAAAACTAACACTAAGTTTAATGTTTCTATATTTTACATACTAGTTTTCCAAAAAAAAAAAAATCCTTCCTACGTGTACTGCGTTAGGCTAACCAGGACTTGTAATGGCACTTGCATGTTATTGCTCTTTTGTTGGTTTTGATTGCTTCTATAATGTCCTCATTTGTAAGTCGCTTTGGATAAAAGCGTCTGCTAAATGACTAAATAAATAAATAAATAAATAAATAAAATAGTGACAGGAGAGAGCTGAATCTCACCACATCCATTCTCATCACTAAAGTCCCCACAGTCATTGATGCCATCACACACCCACTGTTGAGGCATACAGCGTCCATTACTGCAGGTGAACTCTGACCCACTACAGGTCCGATACTCTGGAAGAAGACAACATTCTAGTGCTTTATATGGCAGAAACAACTTTTACTTCCTAAAATATTATCTTTGTAACCCATGTGGCTTTGCTAGAATGGTCGAGATGTATTGTGGAACCCACCACAGTTTTGCTCATCACTGCCGTCTCCACAGTCATCCCAGTGATCACAGACAAAGGGCTTTGGGATGCAGTATCCACTGCCACATTCAAACTGATGTGACTGACAATGCCTTGCTGTTCGAGGAATGAAAGATAAAGAATATGAAAGGAAATGACCATGGTCAAATGTTGAACATTCTTCTGAACATGCTTTACTGACATCTGATTGATCACTACACTACACTCACTGCAATTGGATTCATCTGATCCATCTCGACAGTCTAGTATCCCATCGCAGTGCTGAGTGTTGTTGTAGCAAGCGCCATTAGCACATGTCTTCTCTGTGCAGGCTGGGTAATCTGGATTCAACAAGAGGAAATTAGATGCATTTTATTGGAATTTCAAAACATGATGATGGAGACAAAATCTGACAATTACTTGGTAACTGATTTATCTTGAGATTTTTATGTATATTGGACAATTTAAAACAGTCATATGTTTTTTTGTCTCTTAAAGATAAAATTTCTAAGGACCTTTGTGACATTCATTACAGGCCTGTTTGCAATTAATTTTAGTTTATATTATGGTTCAGCGAATATCATTAACAACTATATATGTTAGATGTGTTATATCTGTTAAGAAATAATATAATTATTCATTCAAATGATATTTAGAATTTTTTTATTATTATATTTTGACCAATAGGAACCTGTACTGGTAGTACTGCAATCATATTTATTTCAGTGTTTTACAGGCCTAGTCTGTACTTTTTCAATGACAGAGGTGCTAAAATAAACATGCACATTTGTTACGAAACAGTAACAGATATTTAAATGTTTATTTTAATTAAGGTTAAAATAGTAGGAATGAATTATATACAAAATGAAATAAAATAAATAAATAATTAAATATCATTAAAATATTATTGACAAAAACATTAATTTTCTTAATTTAAGATTTTTTTTTTTGCTGCATACTGATAAATAGGAGCCTGTGTTGTTACTTGTAAGTTACACATTTCTTTTCATTGTATGGTAGAAAGTGACATTCTTACTGCAGTTGTTCTCATCAGAGTTATCCACACAGTCTGATACATGGTCACATCTGTATTGTTTGGGAATGCACTGCCCTTCTCGACAGGTGAACTGGTCTGGGCTACATGTTAGCCCACCTTAGAAAACACAAAACAGGGTCATAGATCACCTCTGATAATACTCACACTTTTATTACTGAATAACTGTATTCTTTATGTCATTTAAGGCACATAAATCATACCACAGGCTCTTTGCTCATCAGAGCCATCGGTGCAGTCCGGTTCTCCATCACATACAAATGCTAAAGAAATACACTCCCCTCCTGTAAGGCATTTGAACTGCTGAGAGCTACAGGTGGGTAAAGCTGAAAATATAATACAGAGATGAGAAAATGTATGACCCTTGTTAAGGATCAATCCAACAAGCCATTGTTCACCTAGAGACACTTACGACAGTTCTGCTCATCAGAGTCATCTGTGCAGTCCTTTGTTCCATCACACCTCCAGTCTTGATTTATGCATTGACCATTACTACACTGGAACTGACCACTGGTGCACTGACCTGCTCAGAAAAATATGGGTTTTATCTGACCAACCTTGGGTAATCTAATCTGACAAAACATCACTTAAACTAATAGCACATGCTGCAACTGGAAATGGGACAGATATGTTAATGTTATTTAATGTGTGCATGTTGTCAAAATAATGTGTTGTTGGTGGTTTGAGAAATGGCCATCATCAGTTCATTAGAAATTAGCAAAGGTTTGTTAAATTTAGAAAAATGTCAAAACCTGAAGGTTGATGTAAAAGTAAATCTTAATGACTCAGAGGACTTAGGTTTATTAGGTAATTTAGGATAAAAAATCTCGGTTTTGCAAGGAATAACTTAGCAATGAGTAACTCTGTTTATGGGTTTAGGAGCTACTGTGTCGAATACCTCGTGTGTACCTCATAAAATTTGCAATATTAAACTCACTTTTGCTGAGTAGCCAGCTAAAGTTGCACATTTTTCATTGCCTCATAGTTTTTGTGCAAGCAAGTAACTTTGATTTATAAATTACATCATTGGATAGTTGTATATATATATATATATATATATATATATATATATATATATATATATATATACTCTATATATATAGCTCTTTTGAGTAACTTCAAAGTAGTTTCCCTTAATTTTTTTTTTCAATCTTACAAAAAATATATAGTATTTACATCAGTTTCACTAATTTCAATGCTCAAAATGTTTACAGTGGAATGAATTTAAAGCAGGTGATAGTAGGCCTGTAATAGTATTGTAACATTCTTCTACTTCATACTAAAAAAATGTACAAAAGCTGTCATTAAGGCAGTCCCTTTTCAAAGGGTACAATTTTGTACCTTTTAGATACTAATATGTACAATTTAAGGTGCCAATATCGACTCTTTAGGTACAAAGGTGTACCTTTCAAAAAGGTACTGCCCCAGTGACAGCTTTTGTACATTTATTTCTGAGAGTATAGTTTGTATAATAATCATCAAAACCATACTTTACAAAAAACCTGAATCTAAATACAAAAATATTTTCAAGTGCCAATACTGTACAGCAAAATATTACATTAAGAATGTAAATTATTTTCAATATTATATTAAAACATACCTTGCACGATGCAGGGTCCATGGGTTAAAAATAACATTGCTAAAACGTAAAGACCTAATCTGTCCATTATTGCATTAGTTGGTCAAAACTTTTACAAAGTTGAAGATAGCAGGCCATAGAATGAGAACGACTCTATTCTTCTAATTCTATAACTGTCTTAGTATCCATCCATGGTGAGTTTGTCTCCAGATCAAAAATGTATTTGATGAGCTTCTCCCTTAAAATAAGCATGGACTGGATGAAGGAGAAAAATGTACAGCCCTTTATGACCCCAACTCTGTATGACTTTAATCTAATATTAACTTTTGTCCAGTTAAGTTAAACTAGTCAGCATCAGCAAAAACCTTCAATTTCATTTTTGTATAACAGGAGGACAAGCCTTTTATTTGCTCTTTATTGGTAAAATTTTGCAACTCCTGCAGAAACATAGCCAGTAGAGTGTACTGACTGACATAAATGAGCTATGTTTCAAAATTATTTTATGTTCAGTGTCAGATGCAACTCAAAAAAAGAAAGAAAGGAGTGACTAATAAAAAAAGTGCTTTTGGTGTGCATATTTACTTGTGACATTTTCACGAATTCTTAAAAAATGTAATGTGTCTTAAATGTGTCCATATAATAATCAATTTGGTTTAATAATCATTTTCACTATTGTTACTGTAATATAGCTAGGCCTATAGTATATTTAAAATATGTGTATGTAAAGTTATTTTGGACCACTTTTCAGCACTATAAATCTCATTTTCCCACCATAGTTTTATGAATACATCGCAGAGATGTTTTTACATATTTGCTTTTTGACTATACAATTTGTGTGTTATCTTGGGCAGAAAAAAAAATAAATAATAAGAATAATCTTGACTCAAATTACATCTGTACGAATTACGTTAAATAGCTGAATGTCATTCATTTATCTTTGGAAGATAAATGTTTTTTTGTGTTTCTCAAGTTGATGATGTCATATTGGTGATTGTGGCAGAGCTCATTTCATAACCATTTACAGGAAAAGCACACATTCAAGATTCAAGATTTTTATTTGTCTCATACACGATTATATAGAGAATATATAACCAGCAGTGAAATGTAAGTCAGGTCCACTCCATGGACAGTGCAATTATTATGGAATACAAACACAATAAAAAATATATAAATATAGGCATGGAAGAAAAAAAAATGAAGTAAAAAATAAAGATTAAAATATAAAATAAAATGTGCAGGACAGTATACTGTAGACTTAATAAATAATAAGATAAGCAGGAATGTGCAAGAAGAATGTGCAAACAGGTTGTACAGGGTATTTACATAGCAGCAATACGAATGGTAGAGAATAATGAATAACTTATTATTAATATTAACTGATTATTAAATGGAAACATGTTGATGTTATGAGACTGAGTTTGAGTTTAGGAGCCTGATGGCCTGGGGGAAGGAGCTCCTCCTAAGTCTCTCAGTTTTTGCCATCATGCTCCGGAAGCGCTTGCCAGATGGCAAAGACGCCTGCCAAAATTAAAAGACAGTCACCTGGGTGGTTTGTGTCCTTGATGATTTTTACAGCTCTGCTTTTGCAGCGTTTGAGGTAGATGTCCTGCAGAGAGGGGAGGGCAGACCCTGAGATGCAGACCCCCTTTTTTAAGGGACCATAAGTAATTGGACAATTGACTCAAAAGCTGTTTCATGGACAGGTGTGGGCTATTCATTCATTATTTATTCATCAATTAAGCAAGTATTTATGTTTATGTTCTGGAGTTGATTCTAAGTGTGCCATTTGCATTTGTATTTGTAAACTGTTGCTGTGAACCTGCATCATGCGGTCAAAGGATCTCTCCACACAAGTGAAACAAACAATTGTTAGGCTTCAAAAATAAAAACAAATCCATCAGAGAGATAGCAGGAACATTCAGAGTGGCCAAATCAACAGTTTGGTACATTATGAGAAAAAAAAGAATGGACTTGTGAGCTCATCAATATACAAAGTCCTGGACATCCACGGAGGACAACAGTGGGGGATGACCTGAGGATCCTCTCCATTGTAAAGAAAAACCATGTAAGAGGTTGAAACAACATCCAACCAAGTGAATAACACTCTCCAGGAGATAGACGTGTCACTTTTAAAGTCTACAATGAAGAGAAGACTTCACTAGAGCAAATATAGAAGGTTCACCACTAGGTGCATACAAGGCCAGATTTGACTTTGTCACTACTGGAAAAGCATTCTTTGGATGGCTGAAATTAACATCAACCTGTACCAGAATGATGGGAAGAAGAAAGTATGCAGAAGGTTTGGAAGAGCTCATGATGCAAACCATACAACATCATCTGTAAAACACGGTGGAACAGTGTGATGGCATGAGTATGCATGGCTTCCAGTGGCACTGGGTTACACCCTGAGGTGTATAGGGATATACTCTCTGCCCAGATTCAGCCAAATGCTGCAAAGTTGATTGGACGGCACTTCATAGTAAAAATGTACGATGACCCAAAAACATACAGCAAAAAAAACAACAGGAGTTTTTGAAGGTCAAAAGTGGAATATTCTACAATGGGCAAGTCAATCTCCTGATTTCAACCAGATTGAGCATGCATTTCTCTTGTTGAAGACAAAACTAATATCAAAAAGACCCACAAACAACAACTGAAGTCAGCTGGAACAAAGGCCTGACAAAGCATCACAATGGAGGAAACCCAGTCTCTGGTGAGGTCCATGATTTCCACTTTAGGCAGTCATTGCCTGCAAAGGATTTCCAATAAATTATTAAAAATGAAAATTTTATTTAAGATTACATTTATTTGTCCAATTAACTTGAGCCCCGGAACTGTCTATAAAGATGGTTGTAATTCCTAAGCATTTTATGTAATATTTTTTGTTCAACCTCTTGAATTAAATCTTAAAATCTGCACTTCAATTTCATCTTGTTTTATATTTTAATTCTATTCTGGTGTATACAGAGCCGAAATTATGAAAACTATGTCAGTGTCCAAATATATATGGACCTAACTGTATTTCAGAATCAAATGGCAAAAATAGTGACATCAGGAAGGACATTTTAATATGTATAACCTATATTGCAAACAAAATATGTTTAAGCTTTTAATGTTTATCCTTCTTTATTTTTTTATTCTTTTTTGTTTTTGTCTAAAGTAAGAGATCCTAATCTTTCCATAGAAGTACATATAAATGTGCTTTGTAAAAATGAGCAAAATATGCTTTGTAAAAATGCTGAAAGTTTGATAAGAATATGTAATTTGTTTAATATGTCATTAACAGAAAACAAAGAAATTGGTTGGGAAAATAAGTTACAAATACCTTTGAAAATCAAATGCTTTATTGGTTATTTAAATACAAAAATACAGTTTTTATCCTTTTAAAAAGATAATTAGTAATTAAATAGATCCATTGGCATATTATACATCAAATCTTATAGTTACAGTTAGAACAGTTAATCGTAATTTCTCTCCCTGAATAAATTAGGTATATTACTGCTGGAATATCTCAAAATAAACAATGATTTATTTAGATTGATTGTGTATACCTGAGTCCCAGCCCAACCATTAACAATACTAAAATCAAACAAACCCCAAAAATATGTCATAAAAAATGTTTTGATGAAATTAATATTTTTTTTAAAGATTATAAGATCATAAAGAAAATGAAATGATGTAGAATAGATAAGTCCCCTGCAACACAGCTTCCATTCAACAGTTCAGGAAAGACTTAGATAAAGAGGAAAGCCCATGAGCTGAATTTCATTAGAATGTAAATATGAAGTAAATCTGAATTCTGTTCCTACAGTAAGGACTGTTTTTCATTACAATCTTCATATTTTGGCCAACAAAGAAATAAAAAAATAATTCATTCCACATGAAGATTAAGAAAAATCATCTGCATCCAATTGTCCTGGCTAAGTGATGTTAATATCTTCGCATTCTGTTGTCATCTTGTCGAACGTATGGATTATGGACACCACTGTTTTCTACTCCTCTCCCACCGTAGCCAGAGTACGCTGGAACTTGACCCCTATAGCTCACGACCTCATCATACTCAGTGTAGTGCTAAAAAAAAGCAAATCATGTTTTTAAATACTCAGATATGCTAATATTAATGAATTAATTCTTGTATAATGAGCATATAATAAATGAATAATTAATTATTAAATAAATACATAATATTTTAATAAATGTATCACTTGGATCAAACTGTTATTAACTGTTTTATAGGTTGCGCTTGACCATGGTCATCACTTGAATTAATGCGGCCTGTAAAAGGCCCCTTGAGTAGCGCTGTATTGCGGTCTTACCGCTTTGCTCTCTGGGCGATCTCTGATCACCAGTGCCTGATTGCTCCCACTATCGGTCATCTCCAGATTGTTAGAGCTCCAGTTAGCTTCAGGGTTGGCTCGAGGAATCCTGGGAAGTCCGTTAGGTTTATGTAATTCCTTATTTCCATAGCTTGAGCTAAAGTCTACCTGGGATGAGGAGCTTTCCTTCTGATTCCTACAGCTGTAAAAGGATGCACAGACAAAAATT
Source organism: Ptychobarbus kaznakovi (assembly GCA_027422405.1). NCBI lineage: Eukaryota > Metazoa > Chordata > Actinopteri > Cypriniformes > Cyprinidae > Ptychobarbus > Ptychobarbus kaznakovi. Next base: position 10,141,444 of record CM049808.1, on the reverse strand, counting down.
TGCATGTTAGGTAACACTTTATAATAACTTTCATTAATAAATAATTATTAACAAACATTATATAATGCTTAACAGATCATTAGTTAATATATATTCACGTAACTAGAAATATGAGATAATATGCTTGTTAATGTTTACTAATACACTTATTAAACATTATCTAATGATTAACAGATCATTATTTAATGTAAATTGAAATGCTTACAAATGTCATTCAACTTTCAATTCATATGATCATGCACTTCTCGAAAATGATTTTGACAGATAGTTTACAATGATATAAAAAGTCTCCTTAATTAATTAACAAACATATAATGATTAACGATAATTAGTTAATGTTTACAAATGTAATTACATTTAAATTCATACAATCATGCACTTTAAAAAAATCTACAAATGATTTTAACAGAAATTATACAACGATTACAAGTTTATTTGTTAATGTACTTTTGAATGCTAACAAATGTCATTAAACTTCAGTTTACATATTACCTAATGTTCTTTTTTACATGTACAAATATTGTGAAATAATTAACTTAATTGATCATTAGAAGCACTTCACAAACTATTCATGTTAACATATTATTCATTGACTCATAATCATAGTCTGTAAATGTCATATTTGGTCTTCGTTTGTTGTGTTCTACTATTTTCACATCTTTAAAAAATTATGTATTTATTATTTATGTATTTATGTTCATGTTTTTGTAGTACCCAATCTAAAGTGGAAAATATTTGTCAATTGTAAAAGTTTATAAACATTTACTAATCATTGGCACCATTATGAGGAGTCATCTAGATGGCAAAATGTGTAATTTGTTCATGTTTTTGCAGTACCCAATCTAATGTTGAGAATTGTTAACATTTGTAAATGTTTATAAATGTTTACCGATCATTTAGTACCTTTATGGGCATTGGACTTTTAACTGTTGTAACAACATTAGGGTGGTTAGTTAATTTTATGCTTGCTAAAGACATAAAACACACTGCAATTTGGGTGCAAGACGTTTTAATTGCCTCAAACAGGGGCGTAAATTCATCTAACAGTGGGGGGGGGGGCAATAAACATAACATTTCTCAAGAGCAACTTTTGAAGGGGACACAAATAATACAGCCAAAGTATTAATAGTACTTGTAAGGATATAATATATAGTACACAGCATGTGTAGACAGTATGGAGACCGTGTTTAAATATTGGCAGCGTCTATTTGCGATAGCGATAGAGCCTATTTACACTAAGTGCAAATAGCAATGGATTCTATTTACACTTTGTTAAAATAGCAGGATTTTCTGCTATTTATACTACTTATTGCAAATAGTGGCAATTATCTGCACCTCAGTATTATAGTACATTATAAAACAGTATGCAATAATAACTTATTGAGTGTACATTTGAATTTTAATTCAAATTATTAAATGGATGCCTGGGAGAATAAAGCCTTCTCTACACCTACCCTAACCCTACCCGATACTTTATTTAGCAACTTTTGGTTATTTCCTTCATTTTTATGTATAAAAAGTTTTTTCTGATGTGATTTTAAATTTGAAAAGGGAGAAAAAAAGTTTGCCAACAGGCAGATTCGAACCCGGGTCGATCGCGTCAAAATGAGTACAACATGCAATTTACCATCTGTGCCACTAGACCTGACGACAGCTGACGTTTTTTTTGCAATTTAGACCAGCCCAATTGTTGGTGAGCTATTTGCACTTAGTGTAAAAATAGACACTCCATTAAATATGAGTTTGGTTCATAGGTTCACCACCACACAGTCATATTATAATTATTATTTTGCGTCCTCCATAGTATTTTAGGTTTCGTCTAGGACTGAGGACTTCTCTTTATTCAACTACAGCAAGCCCACTGATCTGCCACTTAACATCATAATGACCAAAACCCAACACATCGGTAGGTCTACAATATTTGCCTAATATCAGTTCACTGACAGGTTTATCGCCGTGTTAGTTATAGTGGGTGACAAGCTACGGTATTAAGCTTGGTAACCTTTTAATCGCTCACAGAAAAATATATCGGATATCATCTTTTTTTTTTCATAACTAATTTATTAATGATTCAGCATCATCTGTATTAAATAGAAATAATCATTTCACACGATGTTTCAAGAGAATAAAATAGCCTTGACAGCCTAAGTTACTTACACAACTACTGAAGAACTTTGCTGTCTCCCACCGGGCTATTGTGTGTGTTTCGGTAAAGGCCAGGGAAAGGAGGCAGTGGACTAAACCACTGTGAGGCAAGGGCGAGGGGACTCAAAAGAATTCTGAACTTAAAACGTGTTTTTTTTTGCGTTTATTTTGTTTTACTACATACACAATTATTTTAAATATATGTCTATTAAATTATTTACACAGAGTCTTGTAATTATATTTTCAGGGGGGACAACCCTCAGATAGGGGGGGGATTTACGCCTATGGCCTCAACACTTACATTAGTATACTATTGTATATTATTAAACATATATTACTTGAGTCGTACATCAACAGGAGAAAATACATATTTTTTTCAGGAACATGATTTATCAAACAATGCAATATGAACAGCTTGAACTGCTTCCTTATAATACTCAAATTGACCCCTTAACCAACCCATACCACCAAACTTGTCCCTAACCTTATCCATATCACACCTCAATAGCAGCAAAAGTGTTGTACATTAACAAAAGTTTTTAATAATTGCATAACATGTTAAAATCTGATTTTCAAGAGGTGCATGATCATATTAATTAATAGTTTAATGACATTTATAAGCATGTTACTGTAACTTACATGAAATAATGATCTGTTAATCATTATGTAATGTTTAATAAGTTTATTAGTAAACACTAACAAGCACATAATGTGTTACCATATGTTACATTGGAACAAATTGTTTAAATAAGCCTGGGAAATGTGCCGTAGACCCTCACCTGTAGCTTATAACAAAGGCCACAATAAAGATGATCAGTAATGCACCCAACACAGTGGACACCACGATCACAACCAAAAGATACGCTACAATGAGAATTTGTATTACAAACAGATGCATAAATGTTCCTCAAAAAAATTCAGATGATTGTGGAGGGATGACTTACGATCATTGCAGTTGAACCCAGAAAAGCCATATAGACACCTAAAATTAGCAAAAGAGCTCTTAGTAATACAGTGCGACCACAACACCCATGACAATATTTATATTACGTTTACGTTTTTTTTTGCCAGATGTTTTTTACCTAGAGTTTTACACTGTAAATGATGAATAAAAGCAGCTGTTTATGTAAGGAGTTCTTTTTGCCAAATACAATTCTTAAAAACTGGTGTAACTGGTGTAGTCTTGTGCATTCGGGTTGAAATGGAAGCTGTGATGGTCTTTTCTTTCCTATTGTGACATGTACACTGCCAGTCAAACGTTTTTGAAAGGTAAGATTTTTAATGCATTTGAAAGAATTCTCTTCTGCTCACCAAGCCTGCATTTATTTGAAATTGTATTTGCATTTTATTTTGCTGAAACAAAATACAGCAAAAGCAGTGATATTGTGAAATATTTTACTATGTAAAATAAATGCTTTTAGTTTGAATATATTTTAAAATGTAATTTATTCCTGTGATAAAAGCTTCATTTCCAGCATCATTACTCCAGTCTTCAGTGTCACATGATCCTTCAGAAATAATTATAATATGCTGATTTGTTCATATTTGTTAACCAATAAGGTGTCATTTGTTAACATTAGTTAATGTATTAACTAACATGAACAAATAATGAACAATGCATTTACTACACTATTTATTAATCTTTGCTAATATTAGTTAATGAAAATACAGTTGTTCATTGCTTATTCAAGGTAGTTCACAGTGCATTAACTAATGTTATCAAACACAACTTGTGCTTTTAATAATGCATAAGTAAATGCTGAAATTATCTTAACATTAACTAAGATTAATAAATACTGTAGTATTGTTCATTCTTAGTTAATGTCAACTAATGTAGTTAACTAATGTGAACTAATGAACCTTATTGTAAAGTGTTACCCAACATTTTACTGTTTTCGCTGTACTTTGGATCAAATAAATGCAGGCTTGGTGAGCAGAAGAGACTTTCAAGAACATCAAAAATCTTACTGTTCAAAAACTTTTGACTGATAGTGTATATCTGAGCTAAACAGTTTCTTGAACAAGAAAAAAAATGTAGGGCAGGATTTAATTGGATCATTGGAGTGTTGTTGTTTGCTGTAGACCATCAGGTTAGATGCCATATTACATTTCATGTGAATGAAAATAAGGCTGAGGGATAGACTTACAATCTTTACAATGGCATACACTGTATAAAGGTCCTAGATAATGTCATTTTCACAACTAACAACTTTTAGAACTGTTTTATGGAGTTTTTGTCTACCTAAAGTATTTTCTTCAGAGTTGCCAGTATGTGCAATCAGTATGTTCCTGTTTATCAATGGTCAGTTGAAGGCACTGCACTCCTATCCCTCACAGGCTCTTTTTTATTCCTGTCAAAAAATTAAATATGGCTCTACCCCGATTATGGTCTATTGCTGCAATAGATAAATATTCTAATATTCTATCTACGCAATAGACAGAATATTGCTATTACACATATGAGTAACATGTCACTGGCGGGGAAGGGTTATTGTTCTGCCCTCATGTCAGTAAACACAAGGACAATCACATAAGAGAAAAGAAGAGATATCGGTGCAAGTTATTTTCATTAAAGATTATGAGGACACATGAATTTTGAAAAATTAATGATGTGCACTGAAAATAATTTATAGAATAAACACTCGATACTCCATAAAAAAAATTCTATTTTGATTTCATGGTGACTTTAATATATATTTTACAGATCTGTCACTTAAAATCACAGGGCTTAGAGGAAAGTTTTCTTGAATGGGCATAATGAGTACACTATAGCACTGAGAGCACCGTAGTCGGCCTGGGGCAACATTAATGGATTTTTTATGAAATGTTTCTAATAAGACATATATTTTTAATTTAGAATCATAAAAAAAATCAGCAAATGACGTTACAACTGCTTACTTTTCACAGGTTTTTGAATCCACTGCCCTTTCCCCGTTTGGACAAGCTGTAAGAAGAGTATAATCGTAAAATAATGAGAACCAGTCAAAGTGCTTTGAAGTTGTGTGTACATAACAGTGAGTAAACAAAGATTGATGTTTCAAGACATTTACCAAGGCAGGCCTTAAATGTCGACTGTGAAGTGATGTATCCTTCTTTGCAAGTGCACATTTGCAACACCACTAACCCGTTCATCACATTTTGTGGTTTTACTGTCACAAGTTCCAATATTACATACTGAGTTTTCTGTGAATTAAGTAAAAATGTCAGACTTACTAATGTTTGCTTCTTTCTACTGCTTTATAAACTATTCATTACTCTGGTATTACTGGAAAATGTCAGAAGAAGCATACTAGAATACCTTTGAAAAGCAGTGGCACCTTCTTTTATTTGGCTTTATAAACTATTAATTCCTCTGAATCTGAGTACTGGAATTTGCAACACATTGACATAAGCATTAGACCTTTGTTGACTTGAAAGCAGTGGACCTGTTATTTGTTTTTTGGCATTGAAATTCTGTACCTCTGAATCTGAGATGCAACATTTTCCTTTGTGACAGTGGATGTCATGGCATAGAAATTCTGTACTTCTGCAATTATACTGCCTTGACTGTAAGTGTGGATGCAAAGAAATTACGATCAAAAGTACACATGCTATCCAACTCATTTTATATGAAATAATGCCTGTGGGATGCAAAACACTCTTAGCAGTTTTCAACTGGTTAGTTCTTAGCTAGCTACCATATTGAACTTCAGAATATAACGCTAGTCAAAGTGGCAACTATTATTTGCAACTTATATTCTTCAATAAGTAAAATAAAAATTAAGATTAAGTTATGTGCTTTGTAAGCAGCTATAAGATAAACAGGTTCATTTGTAAAGCAGGGGTCACAAAACTTGGTCCTGGAGGCAGGGCTGGATTTACCTCTTATCGTGACATAGGCAAAACTATTTTTTGGGCCTCCCTTCCCTATTAATATATAACCACCCCAGCAAACAGAAATATTTCGTAATCAGTGGAAACCATTACATTGTTTTCTATCTCAATAAGCGCTTGCGTTCAGTCAATAAAGATCGATTGAAGTTCTTAATTCGTTTGAGAATGGAGAAAGGCCGTTATATTAATAGTTACCACATTACCACTTCGGGAGTGCATTCTCTAAGTTAATCATTTTAAAGGCCTGGAGTCACAGCCACACCTCAAGACATTGTTCAAATTATTTATTTCAAGACATCTGTTACGTTTCCGTCCTGAAATCTCGTGTGTGTTAATTTCTTACGCACCTCAGAAACCTTTGCAAATTCCAAAACGTAATATCAGAGCTAATAACAGAGGCTTGAGCTATTGATATTTTAGGCTAATTCAGTCATTAATGCAGTCTAATGCAGTTATGAGAGAGAGAGTTAATACCTGCATATGTGCGTCAGCAGTGTTCAGCAACAGAGTCTACTAAAAGTGAATCTTTAAGTTGAACTGCTTCAATGGAAAGCCAAGCCAGTTTGAAAAGTCGCTAAATGTCGCCAGATGGCGTCATACGCTAATTAGCATATTTATGACGTCACCGCGTCGTATTGCCTTTTACATTTGTTTGCGTCTCTTTTCTCACATACTGTATATTAATTTAGCCAAATTCTCAATAAAACTGCTTAATTTATATAATTTACTGTTTCTGTTGTCAGCCAATGGGATAAATATGAAATAGCGACTAAAATGTTCTACAGACAGTAGCGGGTACAATACATCACGCGCAGATCGCGGCACAGAATCATTCAGCGCGAAAAAAAAAATTGTCAACATTGTTCTGTGATTTCTCTGTAAAATAGCTTAGAAACTGAAAAGTTCAAGCCTATATTTTTTAATAACTAAAACCCATAGCTTCACTACTAGTAGAGAGATGCTGCCAGGTAGAATTAGTTCACACATGCAATTGCTCTCACTAATGCATTCATTCATATGAATGTAATCTTTACTGTACTACTTATCTGTATCTGATTTAGAACGAGCAGGAATCTGAGAAATATAAACCAAAGGCTAAAGAACTGATACAAAATAAGCTGTTATAGGTGCAATAGTCATGTGGGCAGCGCTGTGTCATATTTCATAGCGGTGCACAAGGTGTTTGTCACAGCTCCAGACTTATTTGTTCATTAATGACGTCATCAGCGACTAGTCGACTTCGACTTGACTTTCATCACATAAAAGTCGACTTTAAAAAATCAGAAGTTGTTCAAATAGCGGAGACAGGTCTTATTTTACAGCACTATATTTTTAACTATGACTATGTTAAGATTAATTTTAATATGGCAATAAAAATACTACAGACTTTCTCCGGTCTTACTACTTTATTAAAATTAAGCAAAACAAAATTATAAATGTTTACTTTCAAGAGCCGTCAAGTATTTACGAGAGCGAGTTTAAAGCTTACAGGCTTCTGTACACTGACCGCCCGCAGTGTCTTCTGGGATTTCTAACTGCTCGATTCTCTCAAATCTGCACTTGATGCAGCTTCGATATCAAGAACACATCCGGGAACTTTCGTGCGTCCTCTGTACTTGCGTTCTTGAGAACTTCGACGGTTGATGATGACGTAGAACGAGAACGCAATACTTTGATGTCATACACTGGTCATTCTGCACAGCGCTGCTTCAAGTCGGACACACCTTTGTGTTTTTTTTTAGCTCCCCATGTGCTCCCCGTGACCCAGTTTCTCCCATGTGTGATTGAGTTCATTGATTCCAGGTGTGTCGTGTCATTACCCCCTCGTTTAGGTGTGTATTTATAGTGTTGTCTTGATTCCCTGTCTGATGTTATACGTCTTCTAGTCTCCTATGTTGTGCTACGTGAGTGTTCCTGCCTGCCCTGTGTTTCCATATGGATGTTTCATTAAAGACTGTTGTTTTGAGTTTACTTCTCGTTTCCTCGCTCTTCTTAGTAGCAGCAACCGTGACAACTGCCTAGAAGTTTCAAGTATACCTAGTAAGACCTTAATTAGCTGGTTCAGGTGTGATTAATTAGTGTTGAAGCTAAACTCTGCAGGATACTGGTCCTCCAGGACAGAGGTGACCCCTGTTTAAAGAAAATACTAGTATTGTAACAATTGTTACTCACCTTAGGCTCAAAACGATGGAATGTATGTAGTCATTGCCGTCTACACTAAGGACTACACTGAGCTGTATTTGGGTTGAGAATATAGAAAACAATGCTTTTTGACATCAGCTGTTATTTATTTACAACCGTTTATTTATATCACTCATCCTTTACTAAGCAGGAAAAATGACTAAACAATCATCTCCGAAAGGAAATACAGTGTCTTACCTCCTTCTCTAATCTCTTTGATACAATTTGAAACTCCTCAGACATCCTGTCAGTCATTGTTGGTTTAAATGTATCAGACAATGTTAAATTACCAGGGAAGACCTTTGCTGAAATTGATAAAAAAGAGTATAAAACATATTAATATGTTTAATGATACCAAATGTATAAAATAGACAAATATGTTAATTGATTCCAAATGCAATATGGTAAAACATCAAGGTAGTTGTACTTGAATTGTTATATTCTCAGGTCACACAACATGAAAGAAATTTGAGTCACCAAATTCTTATATTATTTAAGCTTAATTTCTGTATCAAGGCTGCCTGTTTTATGCATATCACTGTTTGTCACACATTTACACTGATGTATTAATGATTCAAAAGGGAACCAGTCATACTTTGAACACAGCCACTTGTTTGATTGTAAAACAACCCAGGCCGGCAGATGCAGACAAACGTGCCGTCAAATCGTGCATCGCAGGTACTCTCTCCAATACAAGGACTTGAAACACATGGACCTTTAAAAGGAATAAACAATACGGTTATTCTAAGACGACATTTGGACCTAAGGGGACACTTTTTGCTTAAAATCCTCAGTCCCCATTCTTTGTAAGTGCATGGAAAAGAGCCAGTACAGTTTGTCAAAATATGTTATTTTGGGTTCCACATTTGAAAGAAAATCATAGAGAAATTAAATTAAGTATTGGTGGGTAAATAAAGACAGAAGCTTTATTTTCTTGTGTGTGAGCTATTACTTTAAGGACTACTTTATCCTTTTATTAGAAGTTACTATCCAGCCTTTGGTCCCGCTAGTGGAGCTGCTGGCTTTGGGTGGGTACCTTGAGTTGTAGTGGCAGGAGTGTCTGTGGTACCAGGTTGGTCTGTGGTTTTCGTAACCGACCCCTCAGGAGCTGACAGATAAAACAATGATACAATATTAATCTTTATTCAGTTCCATATCAAAACAATTGTCTGTGTACCGTGCTGAAAAAAGTAAACAGAATTTGAACCATCAAATCAACAGTAAATAATTACAGAATTTACATTTTTGTGTTAAGTGTCCCTTTAAGGACAATGACTTTTTATGATTAAAAGTTACTATTTAGCCATTAAGTTTGCTGGTGGGGTTTCAGACTATGAAGATGGAGGTACCTTCTGACGTAGTGGCTGTGGTACCATCAGTGACCGACCCCTCTAAAGGTGGCAGATAAAACAAAGATAAGATATTAATATTGACCCAGTTCCATGCCAAAAACTATTGCCTGTATACAGTGGTGGAAAAACGTCTGAATCCTACACAGAAGCAGTAGATACTAGATAATGACAGAATTAGCATTTTTGGGTGAACTGCCCCTTTAAGGAAAAGGACTTCTTATGATTAACAGTTACTATGATGAACACTGGAAGAACATGAAATACCTGAGAACATAGTGACATATTAGCATAACCCTCTCTACTGCTATATCACTAAAACAACTGGGAGAATTCCAATTCCAAAATACCAAACACCATCTCTTCCATAGTCTGCCTGATAAAAAAAATTCTCATTATCCTATGTGTGAGTTTAGCATCCAAAGGTGCCCAAATACATTTTGAATGAATGTGTATACATACATACTGTATGTGATCATGTGCATGTTAACAGAAATGTTACTCTGAAATATTAATAATCTAAAAATGGTGTCATTTGTGTGTGTGTGTGTGTGTGTGTGTGTGTGTGTGTGTGTGTGTGTGTGTGTGTGTGTGTGTGTGTGTTGTGGGTGTGTGAGGGTGTGTGTGGTGTGTGTGTGTGAGTGTGTGTGTGTGGGTGTGTATGTGGTGTGTGTGAGTGTGTGTGTGTGTGTGTGTGTGTGGGTACAGTGTGAGTGTGTGTCTGTGTGTGTGTGTGTGTAGTGTGTGTGTGTGTGTGTTGTTTTTAAACATGACATCACAGTTGGTACGGAAAGTTTTCAGACAGACCCCTTAAAAATTTTTTCACCTCTTTTGTTAAGGCAGCCATTTGCTAAAATCAATTGTTCATATTTTTTTTTCCTCATTAATGGTAAAACACACACTCCCATATTGACAAAAACCTCAGAATTGTTGACATTTTTTGTTTTGTGTTTTTTGCAGATTTATTAAAAAAGAAAAAATGAAATCACATGACCGAAGTATTCAGACCCTTTGCTGTGACACTCATATATTTAATCAACTCAGGGGCCGTCCATTTCTTCTGGATCATTTTCATGAGATGGACTTACACCTTCATTTGAGTCCCAGCTGTGTTTGATTATACTGATTGGACTTGATTAGGAAAGCCACACCACCTGTCTATAAAAGACCTTGCAGCTCACAGTGCATGTCAGAGCAAATGAGAATCATGAGGTCAAAGGAACTGCCCGAATAGCTCAGAAGACAGAATTGTGCAAGGCACAGATCTGCCAAGGTTTACAAAAAAAATTCTGCTGCATCCTTGTGGTTCCTAAAGCACAGTGTCTCCATAATCCTTAAATGGAAGACGTTTGGGATGACCAGAACCCTTCCTAGAGCTGCCGTTTTTGTGCCAAACTGAGGCTAATCGGGGGAGAAGACCTTGGTGAGAGAGGTACAGAAAAACCCAAAATTCACTGTGGCTGAGCTCCAGAGGCATACATTCGGGAAATGGGGAAAGTTGTAGAAAAGTCAAAAACCATCAACATTGCAGGCCCGGTCCACCATCGGGGTCTTAATGGCAGAGTGCCCGACGAAGCCTTCTACCCTCATGCAAGACAACTAAAAAAAACCATGAAAGAACTCCAAGATGGTGACAAATAAGATTCTCTGGTCTGATGAGACCAAGATAGAACTTTTTTTGGCACTTA